>OMMV01204525.1:0-10700 GCA_900302635.1 Chatrabus melanurus
AAACACGGCCCGGCGAGAGCTTCTTGGGGAAAATGAGCCAAGGTGCGCCAAGCTTGGTCTATCGCGGCGCAAAACGGAACCAAACTCAGCCAGTAGTAACAGCAGCTTCACTCCTGCACATGCAGATATTAGTGACAGTCTAACGCTGAAGACTCCTCCACGCCTACCCTTCCTTTTTTGTCTTTACTTGTGTATGATGTTCAACTCGTAAGGACTTTAATGTGCAATGAACATTTTTTTCCACTGTGTAACTCTGCCATTTTAAGATAGAAAAAAGGACATAAAACCATTGTGGGATTCTCCGTCAGGGAAACAGGCTAACTAAATGTGTTACTTTTCATGCACTCATATGCATATGAAAGACCAGTCCAATTTACGCTCGCTAAAATGTTCTCAGAGTGAAGACTGAATCAGTGTGTTAAATTTATGAGAAGCCCTTTCTTTCATTTCAGGTGGTCAGAGAACACGCTCAATGGCACCATGAGCTCACCCGCAGATGACCTGTGCTGGTGGATTGGTACCGTCTGACACAGTCATTATCACATTTCACTCGCTTTCTCTACAGGCGACGTACTGATTGCAGGTCTGCTCTTCTCAGACATGAGGTGCTTTCACAGTCGTAACACATTCCTCTTTGTCTGGCCACCAACAATAGCCTGCAGTGAGGCCGAGGATGCTCACACTACTTGTAACGTCAATCGTCACAACAGCGCACATTCTTCTACAGCACATCACAGTGACGGTGTTTTAACACCACGACGAAAACTAAGCCCCTTCCTACACCTAGCCTTCAAAGCTAAACCAATCTGCTGCTTTGGTGCTGAGACAATTTGGGCTCCACCTTCGACCAGGTGTAACAGCGCAGCACAGGTGTCATTGCCATCTCCCACCTGACACAGTTCTCATTTTTACACCCAGCGCCCACGTCTTCTAGATCACGATACCGCCTGTGCTCATGTGGGCACATTAGCCTTAAAATGAGGTGCTGTCAAGCACAGAGCTGGTGCGTTCATATCATCCATCGCAAGAAAGCACTGGTACCTTAGACCAGTGTTTCCCAATCCTGGTCTTCAGGACCCAAAATGCTGCGAACATTTTCCATTTGTTCCTTCTGTAACTGCAGCCAAACCTGACTGAGCTTATTTGACCTGAGTGGGTTGGGGACAAATGGTAAGCATGCAGTACTTTGGGTCCTGAGAACCAGGATGGGGAAAGACTGCATTAAACTACCAAAAACCTGGTCTAAAGTAGTTGTGAGAGCTGAGACGTTAACCAGAGAGCTAAGATGATGACAGGATGTTTTCAGTAGTAGGTCTCATTGGGTCCCTTGGGTACCATTGGAAGGACTTTGTCAAATGAGCAGTTACTTATTTCATGCATCATGCCTTAGCTCACATCTCCCTGCTCTGCAAAAGGCTGATTAGCTTATTCAGGTGTGCTCAGCCAATCAAGAGCTAACAGACACCCAACTGAATCAATCAGCTGTGGGTAGACCAAAGGGAGATGGAAAATGTGCAGGTTAGAGGTCCTTGAGGACCAGTACTGGCAACCACTCAATTAAGGTCATGCTTTTGTATTCATCAAATTGTGCACGTAAATTCTGAATTGAACCAAATTATGAGCATTATGCCCTTATTGGTGGGGCCCCTAATACACATTAAACTCTACTGATTGGCTGCAATCTGCAACAAGTGTTGGGCTCCAAGGTCGGACGATGTTCTATGCTGTGGAGAATGTAAAGCCCACTGAGATGTTCTTGTAATTTTGGGTGACATAAATAAAAGCAAATTGAAAGCCCAGTTCACCATATTCTGGGAAGCTTTTGTAGTTTAACCACTGGGGAACGCTGAGAACAATACCGTGGAGTGTACATGTTCATCACACAACACGGCCATGCGCATTCCAAGGAAAATTGGGGTATGAATAGATGTGAATGGTGATAGATTCATTTGTATGCTCACTAGCTGGCTGGCAGGCAGACAAGACCCACTCTAGAGTTTTGGATCAATGAGACAGAGATTGCAAGAGCAAGAGACGAGGACTGGTTCCCATTCAGCGTACTGTGGCGCTTGCTAACTTTGAATAAATACTCGCATGCTCGAGCGTACAAACGGACGCAGCTCAGTGAGGAGTTTCTCTTCTCATGCAGATCTTTTGTCTCTCAGTAATGTCTGGTATGCCGGGATACAGGCTCTGCTCGATGACCTGATTTCTACAGGGGCTGCCAAGCCACCAGACTGTGTGTGTATGTGCGTGTGCGTTCATCTGCCTGCGAGCCCTTCCTTTGGATAAGACACGGGACTTTACCAGGCAGACATACGCTGGTCCAATAAAAGAGCAGGAAGCACAAAACTCAAAACGACTTGCATTAAGTAAACAAAAAAAGCCTCAACCTCCCAAAGTAGAAACAAGGATGTGAGTGGATAAGAGGAAACGTGCTTTGATTTCAGTCAGCACAATAATTGTGAGCCATAGCACAGCTAATTTCATAATTTTTTAAAGCAAAAGAGGAATGTTACAGGTTTCCCAGTTTTACCATTTGCACAATACCTGATGGTGCAGAAACCCCCATAACCATCCAGAGTAACCCCCAAATGTAGCCTCAAAACCAGCACAATCTAAAGTCATTTTTAAAATTCTTAAGTTGCAAAGAAAGATGCATTTAAAAAATGTCGAACAATTGGATTTGCTGATGTGCAACGACTAGAACGGCGGTGACGCTGCTCCAGCCACCGGCCCCCCGACATTCTACCTTGTCTCTGGATGAAGAGCCTGAGCAGCGGATGAGCCGTGGACACTGCCTTGCTGAAGTTGTCGTCATTGTTGATCGGTAGAAGGTCTCCATGGATGTCAGCGTAGCCGATCATCACCTCCATGTTGGTGATGCGGTGAATGTGCAGAATGAGCTTGTAGAACTCTTCAAACTTGCCGGGCTTGATCCTGTTCACGGAGAACCGTCGGAATTCTGCCCCATACTATAAACAAAGGAAAGAGGGAAAATAATTAAAGGGTAGTCACTATGACGAGCAAACAGCAAGTCAAAACTATGATGACCTGATAACAAATAATACAGTCCTGGTCAAAATTATCCATGATTTAGACTACTTTCAGAAATGCATACAAAAGAACTAATTTTTATAAATCAGAATATTTAATAAGATCTCAAGTTATTGAACAACAACCATAAAAATGCTTTCATATAGCAAAATAAAGACTGCAGACATGATGTATGCTGGATGTAGTTATTGGCTGTTTAATGAAGTGAAATTAGCTCCACAAATAAATACTAAACAAGAAAGACTCATTTATTCACCTGACCTGAAATAACCAATCAATGATGATGAATTACTGCAGCCAGTCGCAAACTTAAGAATGCTGCGGCCCACTTTGAAATGTGAAAATCTCCTGCAGCCCTCCCAAACCTTTAATCAACACATGAGACAAAGACGGAGTAGTTCCATATATATATTATGATAAACTAGGTCAGATAAACATTACATTTAAAAAACAAAAACATTTGATTTTAAAATCTATTTCAAAATTGAAACTCAGAGACGTATTTAAGATTTTTTAAATTTATTTTAAATGTCCTCTCACAGCCCATATGCAGTACCTTCACAATCCACCAGGGGGCTGCTGCCCACATTTTGGGAATCAATCAAAAAAAACAGTATTTTCCAGGACTAGAAGTCACGTGTTTTTTTTTTTACTACAACCCCTAATCAGAAAAAGTTGGAATGATATGGAAAATGCAAGAAAAAAACAAACAAAAAAAACAACACAAACCTGCAGTGATCCTTACACTTACTTTGACTTCTATTTCATTACAGACAGTATGAACCAAAGATATTTCATGCTTTGTGTGGTCAACTTTATTTCATTTGTTAATATCCATCTATTCCTGCATTTAAGGCCTGCAACACATTCCAAAAAAAAAAGTTGGGACGGGGGCAATTTATAAATATAACGATTAAATCATCACTTTTATAGCCAGTTATCTTCAGACAAGTCAGGGAATGCATGAACATTTCCAAGTCACTGAATATGTCTAGGACTTCATTTACGTCAATCATTAAGAAATACAAACAGTATGGTACTGTGTGGTAAATCTGTGTCAAGTAGGCAGTTCTCAAAAATTGAGTGACCGTGCTGGAAGGAGACTCGTGAGGAAGCCACTAAGACACCCGTGATGGCTCTGAAAGAATTATAGGCTTCTGTGGATGTGAGTGGAGAAACTGTGGATAGTGCAACTTTTATCTGTTGCATTACCAGTTATACAGCTTCATGGTGAAGTGGTATAGGGGAGGACTTTCTTAAAAAGAATGTGAAAATTCAGCTGCAGTTTGCCAGAAGGCACATTGGAAACCTGAGCTCTGAAAAATTTTGCCTTTTGCATCCCCATTCACAGCTTCATGTTGGAGTGGATTATAGAAACACTGTAAAACAGATCAAACCTCGGCTGATTTCTGAACATAACCAAAGTGCTTTACAAGTTTTTTTTTTAAACTTGTAAAGCACTTTGGTTATGTTCTTCAAAGCACTTTAATAATTAAAATATTGATTGATTGACTGCATGGGCAAAGGCCAAAGAGGACGCCACTATTGACAAAAAGCCACAAAAAGGCAAGACCTTTCACAGATAAGCCAGTCTTTCTGGGATAACGTTCTATGCAGAAGAAACCAAAGTAGAGCACTTTGTGAACGCAGGGCATCGGTTTGTTTGCACGTGACGAAATTAACTATTGTGCAAATTTTGTATTTTTTTTCCTCTACCTTTTGTTCAATAACCTCGAACATTTTATGAAATATTTTCATGATACAAAATTGATTCATTTGAATTTATTTCAGAATATATTCAGAATTCTGAAATGTCCAGGGCGAAATCTCACCCACCACTGAAGGCATCAGCCTTGTATGGCGTGGGCGAGTGCGTACTTGAATTTCATCATAATCCAACCAGAATCCTAAAAGTTATTGGTGTTCAAACAAACCCATTTTTTTTTTTGCTGCTGCATGTACAGATTTCCGACGACCTACTTTGCGCCTGTTTGACACATCTCTGTGGAATTTAGCACACAGGTTCACAATCCCCTCCCAACCATGCAAATTAGTTATTGTGGTAAAAAAACAAAAAACAAAACACAACAACACTTATTCACTATTAGATCAACATTCCAAATTTAGCACACAGCTTCATCTCGTGCTGAGCCAATGCACACTCCGGGTTTCTCCCAGGTGCCACTGCTATTGACAAAGGTAGTATGTTCCCAAAACAATTGAACAAAAATGATTTAACTACTGAGCTCCATCAGTCATGTTGGTGTTGTCCTTTGATGTAAAGGCCTTATGCAAAACACAGCATAGAGGGAAGTGAGCTGCCATACATTAACGGTTTTAATAATGTTGAATTACTGTCATTTTAAGCATATTGCATCACACTCATGAAGTCTTAAAAACAGGAAAAAACAGCAAATGCATAAACAGAAAATATTTAGTGCCCAGCTAATCACCATGATCCAACATGCACCATAAATAAATAAATAAAGAAAGAAAGAAAAAGAAACCCAAAACTTTGTCACTGCATGGTGCAAAGTGG
The DNA here is from genome assembly GCA_900302635.1 of Chatrabus melanurus. Classification (NCBI taxonomy): domain Eukaryota; kingdom Metazoa; phylum Chordata; class Actinopteri; order Batrachoidiformes; family Batrachoididae; genus Chatrabus; species Chatrabus melanurus. The sequence goes on from OMMV01204525.1 coordinate 5,597, forward strand.
GGGAACAACAGGAAACGAGTGGACTGCAGAACAATGCAGGTGGATGAGTAAGCTCTCAGTACGTATCAATGACACTGACAGGGATCCTGACCATCCGTCCATTCTTTACGCTCAAAGCCCGCACTTGGAAAAATTGTACTGCAGCGTCCCCGGCTAGGTCACAAAAAACAAACAAACAAACAAAATAAAATAAAACCCAAAACACCAATGAGACGGCAGCTGAGAGTCATCATGTGACTTCTAGACAAGCGTGGAAAGGGAGAGACGTGACGGAGGAGAGATGCAACTGAGCAGCGAGGCACAAAAGCCTGGCTCTATAAACCACAACAACAGACAATTGCAGTCGCGGCGCTGTCTGAATCACAGCGGTAATTTGTAGACTCGGGTGCTGTTTTTGTTGCTGTAATCTGCAGCTCACAGCAGCAGAGGAGACGAGTGAAGAGAGGATCAGGCGGGCTGAAGTTCTGACACGATGTCAGAGAAGGGGGACGGTTCACTGACGAGAATAAAAGAAGATGACCGGGGGACACCATAACGCTGCTCTGTAATTAGAAGATGACATATGAATATAAGAGGAGGCGCGTGAGGAGATTAAGGGGGTTGCCAGGCGGGTGTGCCGTTTGCAGCCAGATTCACATCTTTGCAAACGTGATGAAGTGATTAGTTGATCAACAGGAAAAATATCTCTTAAAAATAATGAAGTCATTTTGCTTGGGAAAACATTTGATGATTCCAACTTCTAAAATATGATTTGCTACCTTCTTCCTATTTTAGATGATTGCAATTTGAATATACCTGAGTTTTGAGACTAAATGACAAATTGAGTCATTTTGAGATTAATCAGGAACTTAACCTGTGAGGAAACGGGCTGCAACCTCAGTTTAAGGCAAACCTGCATTTCCGAAAATAGAACTCCAGCTAATAAAACTGAAGCTAAATTAGTAGGTCGCACTTGACAAACAGGTTTGTCAGTAAGCTGCAAGTGTAGCTGGCATTTGGGAAGGTGAAACCTAACAATGAACGCAAAGCAACACAGAAAGCTCTCAACGCGTTACATTTAACACACCACCAGGCTATAATACGCCTCTGCATATTGGCAACGAGCTACGCCATAGCTCTGAATCTCAATGTTGTTGCGGCACTGCACTGGGTGCACAGATTGAACAATCCGTTTCACAAGCAGAACTCAGCCCTCGGACGTGAGCAAGTCTGAACACGAGATGATTAATCACAGGCCCCAATCGTAAAAAAAAAAAAACTAAAGACGAGGATACATCACTTGAAACGTGAAATCACTTGTCTTCCTGGCCTATCAGTGCAGCATGAAGACGACAGGTTCAAACAAGTCTGGAGATACTTATTGCTACCTCTTTCATACACACAAGCTGCGACACTGCAGGCATCAAACCAACTGCGTTTTGATTTTTAAATCATGCATCTTCTTAATGGTAAAGATGCTTCAAAAGTCTGTTCATAGTCAGGCGGCATAGCCAAACAATTCATTTTGTGATAAAAGCTTGAAATGTCTACAGCAGGTAGTACATACCGTAAGGTTTATATTCAGATATGGAGGCAAGTTGAATTTGACCTGTGAGGACCACAAGGGGTCAAAATTTAAAAATCCTCCAATCATATTGAAACATATACCATATTATTTGCCTGATCATAAAGATTCCAAAAAGGTGTAGTTTGGACTATCTATGACTGAATGTTATGGCGTTATGGGATAAAAACAGCAAAAATGGTGACAAAGGTCAATTTCAGTTTGTACTGGGGTCAAAAATTAAAAGTTGCTCCAATTTTGGTAAAAAGTGATGCAAATTACTGGTTGAGCTAATATGGTTTTAAAAAGGAATAGTTTGAACCATCTGTTATGCTTAGTTATCACGTTACGGAGCAACATGCCATATGTCACAGTATCCAATGGACGCTGACCTTGTTTGACCTTTACTTTGGCGACCAAGCATTCAACACAGTCAAAACTATTCCATTTATTAATTCTATGTACCAACTGTGGTAGAAATTTCATGCTTTTAATCACAAACTGAACAATCGTCCTGAAATTTTGAGCTATGCCGCCTGACTATCAAACATGATGAGCGTATACAGTAGGGCCGCTCGATTATGGAATAAATCATAATCACAATTATTAGGGCCAAAATTGAAATCACGATTATTTAACAAGATTACTCATTGACCTTCAATATATCCCGCGTTTAGTTAACTTTTAAAAAAAAACAAACAAAACAAAACAAACAAAAAAAAAACCATCTCGTAGTTACCAAGCAAGCTAAGGTTAAAAGGCCAACTTTGGTTCAGGTGTATGATTAACACATATTTGTGGACTGGGCGGTGATTTTCATAACGGGTGGCTTGGGTGCGGGTATTAAAACTATGACAGGCATATTGGCTCAGAAACTGTGGTACCAGCAATGGCATCGATTAATCGCTCAGCCCTAGCGTACTGTGTTTATTGCTATGCAACATTTGCAAAGTTGGAATCTATGCATAAAATACAAGACGTCTCTTGTGGTTCCAATTATCTGTCTCATTATTTTGATCTTGGTGTGGATGGACAGCGGTCGTCTAATTTGGACTTGGAGCAATTCTTTGTACAGCTTCGATATTTTTAGAATATACTTTGTGACCAACACAAAAATGATGTCACTTCCTAATCTTGTGTAACAGTTCACATGCATACAAACAAAAATCTTACACAGGTGCGTTGTAATGTTGTATGTGCCTTTAAGTAACTGTATTTATACAGACTTGAGACACAAAAGAATTTTGAAGAAAATGCCATTTGGTCACATCTACTCCAATTTACTTATTTGAACTTTAAATCAAATTGAAGAAGGAGGAAATAAAAACGAACCAATTTCTGCCTGATCAGCGCTCACGTGTAACATTTGCGTGTAATCACCAACGCGGAGTGAAAAATACAACTTGAAATTTTATAACAAGTGATAAATACACAACATGATGCCAAAGTGACTCATTATGTAACACAACAGGTGTTAAAGAGCTTAAGGCAAAGAGAATATGCTACTTGATGTTTTCATCAAGCATTAGCACTTGAAAATCCAGAAAACCTGCGTACGGGCAGACGGAGAGGAAAACCATTCCACCCAGCCCCTCACACCCCGTCAATTCTCTGTGACAAGAGCTTTAAGTGAGCAACACCAGACACATCCAGTGTGATCCCAGATAATCTCATCAATGAACACTTTCAGTCTAAAAAAAGCAAACGTCAATCAGTGAGAGCAAAATATACAATTAAAGGTGTAGTCCCTTTCGATCCTATCTAAGTCATTAAAAGGGGTTTCTTCTACACCACTATAATTTTGTACCTTAGTATTCAACTAAATGATTCACAACTATATAACCAATATGGAAAAAAAACACATCCCGTCTGGAAACAGTTTAGGATTTTGACCCATGTGGGTTAAAATACAGCGACAAGACACTATGACACACTTTCTGTGGCGATGTCACAGATACGCTGGTGGTGGGGATCTGGTCCTCGAATGGCACTGCGACCCTACATTTGCTATTGTTAGCATCATGGGGAGAAGAAAAATGTTAGACCTTCAATTGTGACTGAAAATGCCAAAACAAAAAAAAAAAACGATGTAAAACCAAAGCAGAAAGAAAGCAATGGACACAACTAGTAAACACAGATGACCAGAGATCGATTTGGGAAGAACTAAGGTTAAAATCTGAACATATTTCAAACAAAAGTTTTGCTGGATATCTGCAGGACGGGTAAGACAACACTCATACAGGCCTACTGTGACAATTGTCAATACTAATGTTATAGTTACAACGTTTTTAGGTGGTTTATCAAAATGAGTCAGTGGAAAGGCTAACGTTTTATCGTAGCTTTATTACACCCTGCATTTACATTTTGTAGTGGTAAGCTGGTAATTCCGAGTTGCCAGTTTCTATCAAATGCAGCATGAACGTCAAACTATGTGCTTCCTCCTTCATTTTGTCTGCAAGGCCTCATGGATCAAACTCCCTATATTTGCTATGGAATTCCCCCCACCGCCAAAAAAATCTTTACCAACCTTAGGGGTGGGACGATCCAGCCAAAGCTTGAGTGATTTACCGATCTCGGCCATGTATGAATTGACTCGAGCGCAGCAATCATTAATCGAGCGCAGGAATTCCGCTACCCCACCCACAGCCACTGTAGACCGCTCCGCCGATTGTCCGCACCGCTCTGGTCAATTTTCAAAAAAGAAAATCTGCATTGCATTTTAATTTTAGCTTAAAGTGTAGCCTGGCATCAAAATATCTCAGCAGCCAAATGCGTGTGCAGCTCTGGGCTCGTTCACATGTGCCGCGCGCATGTGTGATGTCATTTTGACATCATACCAGCAACATTAAATAATTAACACCTTTAACTGAACTTTCTATGACTGGGAAAGAAGTCACAGACATGGAAAATATAAAAAAATAAAAATAAAACATTTTCAAAGCCATTTCAGTGATTGCCCTGCGATGGACTGACGACCTGTCCAGGGTGTACCCCGCCTCTCGCCCAATGACCGCTGGGATAGGCTCCAGCACCCCCCTCCCCCGTGACCCTTAATTGGAGTAAGCGGGTAACGTAAAAGTTTGGAACGTTTACACGTTTGTGTGAGGTGAGTGATTAATATGAAACTAGAACGTGACGTTAGTGCACTACTGAACACTTAGTTTTAGGCTAACGTTAGCTTAGCCTTTAGCTGTAGGTCGCTACGTTAGCTAATGCTAACTATGTAAACTGAACGGTTTTTAGACGGGTCGCCAGTTTATTAGCAACTCTACAACAAGGTACAAAATGATAATGTGAATATTTTAAGAAAACTGAGTGGCGAGTGGTTGTTGTTTGTTGGCTGAGTTTGGAGCTAACAGCCGTGGGCGGGCCTGAATTCTGTCCCCGGGCGGGCCTGAATTCTGTCCCCGGGCGGGCCTGAATTCTGGGTCCGGCCGCAGTGAGCGTACAGCAGCCAGACTGCTGCTAAATTGCTGCCTGATTACTTGTTTTGATTTGATTTGATTTGGCAATAAAAGTACATATAAAATACAATATACATAAAATTGCAGAGGATAACAC
>OMMV01204535.1:0-19637 GCA_900302635.1 Chatrabus melanurus
GGTGAAAATGAACAAGTTGTGGAATATTCAGTTTGTATGTATTTTGAATTGTCAACCCAAAAATACGATTAACAGTGCTTGAATCACTTTGCCATTTGTCATTACATTTGACTCCAATACAAATTTGCAAACTCAAAAATTATGGCTTTGTACTAGGGCTGCACAGTTACTAATATTGACTTTATACACGTTGAAGGTGAAGAATGATAAACATCTTGGTGTGGCGTTTACTTCCTTTCTTTAACACGTGAAGGATCGCAGCTCTGCTTTTTTTTTCCTGTTTTGATGCACTGTGCACGTTCAATGTCTGCTGAGCACTTTTCTCATGGATGTAATTCACACCAAAATCATTTTCACATTGAGATAGAAGTTGATCCTCATGGAAATATGGTATAAAATGTGAACTACAGACTTGTGCTGAAATGTGCACAACGATCTTTATGCAACACAGCAGCATATGTTAAAGGTGTTAAACATATAAATGATCTTAATATAAAAGTTTAATCTGGGCTATTTTGAAAATCAAAATAGTCCAGATTAAACTCTATCAAATAAGATGATTATCAAATTGGCCATATTGTGCAAAACCAGTTTTTCTACTTTTTCATTTTTCATGTGCTTGAGGTTTCATGCTAAAGCTCCTCAAAGTCCCAAAATTCTGAGTGTGCTCAAAAAAAATTCTCCTTGTAACAACATAACTTAGGCCTGACACAGCTCGTTTGAGACTTCTGTGACATATGTAACAGAAATACTTTTCAAATGCTTTAACTTTACCTCAGATGATTAAAAGACAAACCCCATTCAACGGCCCAGGATTATCATTGTATTACAAAATCCTAGAAGCTAAAACCGATATGCAAAGTGAAAATTGCTGTATCATACAGCAATGGCACCAATTTGTTGTATACTTTGAGTTGCTAAAATACACTTCTTAGTGCTTTTGTTCATTAAACAGTCATAAGTAGGGAAATGATCAGGTCCATTAATATTTGGACAGTGGCACACTTTCTCCCCCCCCCTCCCCCCTCTGCAACTCCACATCGAAGCTGAAATGAAACAATCAAAATGCGTGTGTGTAGTGATTATAAGTGCATCACATTTAGGAATTGCAGCTATTTACAGCATAATGCACAGTTACTCCAATCACAGCCACAGAAGCCTATGGGTGACTTGGAATTGTTCATGTATCAATCCCCTGACTTAAAAAAAAAAAAAAAAAAAAGCTGTAAAAGTGATGATTTGTATTAACGGCCAGCGTGTCCAGTTATTTAAGTGAAATAAAGTTGAGTCTACACTACAACCACATCTTGTTTTTCATTTCAACTCCATTGTGGTGGTGTCCAGAGGCAAAACTACAAAAATTGTCTCTGTCTAAATAGTTATGGAGCTGACTGTCGCATTACAAGACCATACATTTAGCATAGCACAACACTTCCCACAGGAATCACAATACGACTTTTTCATCAAATCATGCGGCCGTACTCTGTACAAATGGAGATTAACAGTTGTAAACCAGATGCAGCAGACTAGTTTAAGGATCAGTGACCAAACTACTGGGCATGCTGTAACATGCTGCACAGCCTCTTCAGCGTTTCATTGCTACACAGAAGACGTTTTAATATTATAAACATCACCGTAGCAACATTATGTGGAGATAATATGCAAATAATGTTGGTAGAGGATTTTGTTATTTTTTTAATTTTTTTTTTAACTCTGACTTACCAAAGAATTAACACCATACTTTCTTATATGCAGAAAAGCCATGTCAGAATTCAGAAAACGAACAAAATTCCGTGTCCTTAGAGGTGCTACTTGTCAAAGTCTGCCATAAAAAACGCAAGGTAAAGTAAAATGTTGTTGAACCAGCTCGACACTTTAGCAGTAGAAAAAAAAATTGGCATTTTACTAAGTAGTGATTGATTGTGTTAAATTTGCATCTGTTTTTAGGATGTCAGCTGCCCAATAAAGCAAGTGCCGACAGGTAAAAAGCAGGTGCCTTTGAATCCTGACAGCAACCAAACCAAGCCTGGTTCCTACCCTTCCTTACTGGTCTCCAGCTGTGAGTTTGAGCCCAGCAACAGCCACATGGTCAAGTCCTACTCCCTCCTGTTCAGGGTATCACGCACAGGAAGGAGGGATACCAATGGTTTGGTTAATGGAGAGGCCAATGAGAACATTGGTAAGTCCAAGCAGATGCCTTTTTTTTTTTTTTTTTTTTTGATGAATGATTCGTTGTCATCGGGGAGAACCAGAACACAGTTCAGAATTAGGTCAAAGTTAAAATGCTACTTATACATCTCTTCTTGTATATTTGTGTTTGTATAACATGTGCATGAATGTTATTTTCAGAACAACAGTTATGTCGGTAATGGTTTCTCATTGGTGGTACTGACTAATCAACAACCATTTAACAAATGTTATTAAATGGCACTCCTTTGATGTATTTGAACGTTTTGTGTGTGTGTGTGTGTGTGTGTGTGTGTGTGTGTGTGTGTTTGGGTGCACAGATGTAACAGATACTCCAACGAGAAAGAAGAGGAGCTCAGCTCATCGAGATGAGGGCGAGACCACAGAGACTTATGTTGCACAGATGACTGTCTTTGATAAAAATAGGTAAGCTGTTGTGATTTGCGTAGTCAAAATGTTTGTTTTCCTGCATCTATTGACCGTTTTAACTCTTCATCCTCCAATTTCTCATATGCAGGAGGTTGCAGCTGTTGGATGGGGAGTACGAGGTGTCAATGCAAGGAATGGAAGACAGTCCTGTGAGCAAGAAGCGAGCCACATGGGAAACTATTCTTGATGGCAAGGTGTGTAGTTGCATGGAATGTGTGATCTTAGTTCTGCTCAGAGGAGTTTTTTATGAATGTGCCGTTTTGGTTTCATGGTGTATCACACATTTGTCCAACACTCTGTGAATCCCACACAGAGGCTGCCACCATTTGAGACATTTTCTCAGGGACCCACTTTGCAGTTCACATTGCGTTGGACTGGTGACGCCAGCGGAAAGTCCACTGCCCCCGTGGCCAAACCTCTTGCTACCCGTAACTCTGATAGCTCCAGCCCCATGGAGACTAGGACCAGCAACCACCGAGCTGCCCTCATGAGTAAGGACGGGGACAAAAAACAGGGTAGGTGAACTTTTTTTCAGTTTTGAGATAAGTTGTGTGATGCCTGTGATTTCCAGCAGTACGGTTGCGTTTAAACTGTTGCTGTTAGAAGATGGTGGTGATTAACTTGATTACATTCTGGTTAAGATTGGAGGCAGCTGTAATTATTTGAAAGTCTGCATTCTTCCTCATTTCACGTACTATAAAACACTTTTAAATTTCATGCCCATAACCTCTAAACGGTGCTGTACAGTCATGTTGTTGGATTATTCATCTGCTGTGAATTTTGTGCGGGAGGAAATATTTGCAGCACTTAGTCATATGTGCTGCCGTTACAAATCACAGTGCAGTTTTCTGTTTTGTTCTCAAATCCATCAGTTCCACAGGATTTAGGATTTGCCGAAAGAATTACCTTCTCTGTTTCCACCAGCAGTAAAAGAGTCGGTCAGCACAGACATTCAGACGAGGAAAGAGCAGGTCCCATGTGAGCCGCGACAGAAGCTGCGTATATTTTATCAGGTACATCATTCACTAGTGAGGAATATATTTGGTGTTTTTTTTTTTTTTCTTTTTTTTTCTGCCAAATCAGTTTGATCTCACAGGATTCTTGTAAATCTAGACCACACGCAGGTGTCAAAGTGGAAATGACTTTTCTTATTGTACCTTGTAGTAAGTGACGTTACGTCTCCTTTGTTAGTTTCTGTACAACAATAACACACGGCAGCAAACCGAGGCAAGAGATGATCTCCACTGTCCCTGGTGTACCCTTAACTGCAGCAAACTCTACAGCCTCCTCAAACACCTCAAACTCTCTCACTCCCGCTTCATCTTCAATTATGTGGTAAGGAAATGTGTGTCTCTCTGTGTGTCAGATTGTCTCTTGTGGTTGAAAACTAGTCGCAGCTTCACATTACACTACTGGCTTGCAAGCAGCTCTGTAGTATATTATAATTTATCCAAGTCTTATGACCTGCTTTGTGTTGGGTCCACATGCTATCTATATGCTCTTAAATCTGTTTCCTTTTTCTGTTCTATCTCTCAGCAAAAACTTTGTTCTTTCCGTCTTCGCCTGTAGTTCAGTCACATATTTGCTTATTTTTAAAAAAAAATTTTTTTGTGTCACATGACTGTTGGTATCAGCAGAGCCATTTAAGTTTTCCCAGTTGTCAGTTTATTTTTACAGGACCTGATTCATGTGAGCAGTTTATTTTTGGTGGAATTTTAAGTGACGCGTAGAATAGAGATTTTGATGAAATACCATTATTTTAAGCAGAGATTTGGTTATTTTTCTTGACAGAAGCATTTGGAGCACATGATTAGTTCAAGGACCATCTGAAAACTATATGATGAGGATGATGTGTATTTTTACTGTTTCTGGCTATGATAACTTGTGTAATTACATATGACACATATATTATTTTTAAGAAAACGTGCCTTTCAAACCTGCCGGCAGGTTTAAAGGCTTAAATGAACCAGATCAATATTTGGAGGCAGAAAAATTCCGTTCAGGACATTCTAGTCAGTAGTTGATGATTAACAGATAGTTCATGTCAAACACTTGTGGGGAAGAAGATATGGTTGTATTTGTTTTTTGTTAGTTTTTTTGTGTGTGTGTGTGTGTGTGGATGCCATTGAAGTATGAATTGCAAGTGACTGCATATGGTGAGGAGTATCCTCCTCTCTGACCATTTCATATGAAAGCAAAAAAAAAAAAATTTTTTTTTAACATAAATTTGCTTTGATTCCAAACCAGTAAAGTGTAAAATGCCTGTAAAATACTGAGGCAAAAATAAGCATGACAAGAAAATGGTACAATTGTTTGTCTCCTGATTTGAAGGAGGCTACAGCGCTTCAACATTGTTGTTTGGTTTCAGGGTTGACACTTTATCTTGGTGTGTTGCGGTTACGTGCCATTATCCCAGTACTTGGGCATGTTTTGACGCCACTGTTGTCAGTGACATTGTCAGGGTGGATATTCTTGCAGAAGAAAATTGCAGCCGGTTCATTTATTTCAGTGGAACAGTATCAAGCCAAAGGTGGTTTGCCTAAAACTAAGTTCTCAATTTTGTATATATTTTTTTTAATCAATGCACTATTCATATCTGTCAAATTATTTTGCCACAGTTTACAGGCAACCTTTTATTTTATCCACTTTTACTAATTGTTGCTTTTAAACCAGAAATGGTTCCAGATCCTTTTCTCCTTTTCATTTTGTAGGTGTAGAGTCACCATTGATCCCATATAGATTTAGTGCACCGTTTTGTTGCACCGTTTAAGATGGGGTGAAAATCTAAAAAATGCATTAGCCTTTGAGGAGACGGCACAAACCTTTTTGAAGGGAAAAAAACAAAACAACACAGAGGTCCTGGGGGTCTAAAACCAAATCTGTATTTTAATGTGTTCTTTCTTCAGTCTTCTTCAGTGTTGCCAACTTAACGACTTTGTTGCTAGATCTAGCAACTTTTTAGACCCCCGTGAGCGATTTTTCTATTGGACACAGTTGGCATCACTAATCTTCTTGCCCTCAGTGTTTTCGGTACACCTTGTATGTTGACTTTAAAGAGTGTGAATAAGTTTTTCTGACAGTGATGAGGTTCCTAATGAATGGAGGCGTTTATCAGTTTGTGTTCTGCACGCCTATAATTAAATGTACATCCTGACCATTAATATAATCAGCGTGAGCTACTTCACACTTTGCCTCCCCCGTTCTGATTTTCTGATGCCAACCACAACATGCAGAGCTGAAGGTCGTTGCTACGACCTTGGCCAGAGCTTTTGTAGTTGTTGATGTGACGGATATACACAGGCTGCCTGCAGGACTAAGCTCAGACCTTCTGTGTTGGTTTCCCTTGTTGCAAGTACAGGCTGTGTCAGGCCTCGTTTTTGACCACTGTTAATTGTCTCTTTGAATCACTGTTTGAAATCTCCAGCCTCACCCCAAAGGAGCGAGAATAGACGTGTCCATCAACGAGTGCTATGACGGCTCCTACGTTGGCAACCCTCAGGACATCCACAGCCAGCCTGGGTTTGCTTTCAGCCGCAACGGCCCAGTCAAGAGAACCGCTGTTACTCATATCCTGGTTTGCAGGTAGCGATGCCGCCAGTGTTCAGAACTGTTGTTAATGTTTAATCCGCTAATTTTGTAATGACTTAACTGGCCTTTCTTCAAATCTGGCCCAACAACAAAATGTTAGTTGAGTTTAATAATGCTGTTCAGTAACGGGTCATTAAAACATCAACATTAACCGGAGTTGGAAAAGATTTGGTGCAAACTCAGATTTAAACGGATAAGTCACGGAGGATTTGTTTCCCCTCCTCTTTCACCAGACCCAAAAGGACCAAGCCGAGCCTGTCCGAGTTCCTGGAGTCTGAGGATGGAGAGCTGGAGCAGCAGAGGACTTATGTCAGCGGACACAACCGCCTGTACTTCCACAGCGACAGCTGCATGCCGCTGCGGCCCCAGGAGATGGATGTGGACAGCGAGGACGAAAGAGACCCAGAGTGGCTCAGAGAGAAAACCGCTACGGTGAGAAGCTGCCGCAGGTTTGCACAGTACTGTGTGTGTTCTCCGCACAGGGACACGACGCACTAATTACAGCCTGGAAAGTGTTTGACTGACTGGTCACCATTTGTCATAGATCCTCAACACATGGTTAACGGCTCTTTGGAGTTTTGTGCTGGTAGCTGGTTGACGTTTGATTGAACTGTGCGTTTATCACTGACGTTTGTGTGTTTTTGGATTTCTCGCAGCAACTTGATGAGTTCACAGATGTCAATGAAGGAGAGAAGGAGGTGATGAAGTTATGGAACCTGCATGTCATGAAGCATGGGTAAGTTCTGTTTTAGAGTTCTTGTGTTGTACGCAGCCTTCATGTTGCCAATGTTTAATCTGTAGCTACTACGTACTTGCAGACCTGCCAATCTATACGGATTTTTTTTTTTGTTTTGTTTTTGTTTTTTGTTTGTTTTTTTTGTACCAGACACATTTTGACATCAAAGTATGCTGGTATGATTTGTCACTCAAAAGTATGGCAAAAAAAAGATGAAGAGTTCGACCAATCACAGCTCTGTATTGTGTGTCCCCTTGCCTGCCGTATCCACAGCCCCGTTGATGGAGACCGCTAGCAGTTGTGGACCAACCGTGTCTGTCTGTTGCGAGCATTTTATGACAAATATCTGAGATAATGTGGCTTGCTGTGCGTTTAGTTGTACTAACGGACCATCTCAGGAGTCTGTGCTCCAGTTTTTCCATCGAGTGAAACTTTTATGTAATTTGGATGTTAGCATTGTTAGCAGGTATTGGTAGCTTGGTGACGTTAGCTCCACTGTTGCTGAGACAATAAATGGGCGTTTTTAGCATCTGCACCCAAAGTCATCTGTCATGAAAACCACAACCCAAACAAAAAAACACCCAAACCAATGTTGGTAAAAATGGTGAAAAGAAATTTTGCTTTTTTTTCCCTTCAAACTGAGAAAACCATATCATTTATTTTATTCATTTTTCAATTTGTTTCTTATTTATTCATGAAACCTTTTACTTCAGTTTACTTTATATTAATCATTTTCCTCCCAAGTCATCTTTACCTGCACTCACGGTGTCATTCCTTATTGAACGTTCCTCTTGCTACCAGATCCTACTTAGTCTGCACATTTTTCTCGGCTCCGTTTATCCCGGCTCTTAATAATTGCTTTTGCCGATAACAGTGATTGAAATCCTACTCTTCCCTGGGGTCGGCAGGTGGACCACAGATTTACATATGTGTCGGAAGGGTGATTGATGGGGAGAACCGTGCACATTCCAGGCATCCCCTTAGAGACCACGGGAAAAATGGGTTTTTCCTCCACAACCATGACAGTTGCACTGATGCTGATATCCAAGTCCCATTTACTTGCACTAGGTGCTGCTAGGAAGTTGAATGTGGGCATTGTTAGAGGCAAGTAAAGAGGACCTGGGAGGAAGAGACATTGCAAACCAAATTTTCACTGGGGGATGAAGGATTATGCTGCTGTAAAATGGCTTATTTTATCTTCAGGTGCATTCTGTCAGAAATTATTTTCTCCTCAAGGCTGTGCTTGTAGTCAGAATTTCATTTGGTAAATCTTTTTTGCCAGGTTTTGGCCAGAGCTACTGTAAATGGTTCAGTTTTTAGGTTCAGGGACACTTGTTTCACAGATTCAAAATATACCGTATTTGTTTACATCCATCTATATATATTCTGTCTTTGGCTGCATGTACATGAGGTTACTCCCCCCACGTAGTGGTACTGGTTCTCCTGTAGCATTATGTAAAAATACTCACTCATGCTATAGTTTTCAAATTTCAGATGGTCCTTGAACTAATCGTGTGCTCCAACGAGAAGGAAGTCTAATAGTCCTAGACTCCCTTCGAGGTTGGCAGGTCTGTAAATTGTATTTTGTGTAGTTGAGTGTTACTGCAGTATAAAATCATCACATATTAGATTGTATTCAGTGGGGTTTTTTGTGTGTGTGTGAGTGAGTGTCTGTTCTAGGGCCCATAATTGAGTATTATAAAGATTATTTTGAGACTAATAGAGTAAAACTGTAATTACAAAAAACATGAATTTGATTTCTTCTAGGCCCATGTTCTCTGACGAGAAGGGGGCTGTGGTTAACCTGAAGTCATGTCAGTGACATTTTCTTCCTTGCACAACGACATAAAATATCCAAGATGTTTCTGACACCAAACCCACAGTGTAATCCACAACTGTGCTGTCCATCCTAAAATCCATTATGCTCCAAAGGGGGCATTTTGTCAAAATATAGCACCGTGGGGCTATACACACGGCTCCTATTAGGGCTGCACAATATTGGAAAAAAACTGACATTGCACTGTTTGTCTGCGATATATAGATATATTGCGACGTGAAAAAATACAGGCATTTACACCATGTAACTTGACTAGCTCTATTTGGAAAGAATGAATCATTCTAGAATGATCAGGGTGACTTTTAGTAGGTGAATGCATCTGCACAACAACAAAAAAAAATAACAGTTGTAAGACTCTGCACAAAGTACCTGTTTCTAATGCCGTACAACTGGTGTTGATTTTGTTTTAGCAGGCGTTTCTGTTTTTCTTCCTTTTTGCGACGACTATGCTGAAACGATCTATCGTGCAGCCCTAGCTCCTATTGTGGTTCGCGAGCTAACAGCTAAAGTCGGCTGCTAGCGTTAGCTCCCTTACTTGAAGGAGTCTGTGTATATACCCACATTATGGTGGAATTATTCGTAATCTTCTTCTTTTTTTCTTTTTTTTTTTTAATCACACTAAGCATACAGATGGACAGCAGATCAGAATCTCCTTCTGAACTTGCGCATTTGTTTTTCCTGCAGCTTCATAGCGGACAACCAGATGAATCAGGCCATCATGCTTTTTGTGGAGAACTGTGGCACGCACATCATCCGCCGTAACCTGTGCCGCAACTTCCTTCTACATTTAGTCAGCATGCACGACTTCAACCTGGTCAGCACAGCCACCATCGACCGCGCCATGGCCCGCCTGCGGCAGCTCCTGGAGGACCTGCCAGACGCCGAGGAGGAGCAGCAGGACCAGACTCTGGCGACGGGTTTAGCCTGCAACGGCACCGCCGTGGCCTCCAGCGGGGTAAAGCGGGACAAGAGGACAAAAAGCGCACTAACGGACTGATGTAGGCTTAATGGCTGGAACGGTGATTGTCATATTTCTTTCTTTTTTATTTTCCCTTCTGTGAACATTATCTACCCTTTGGTGCTTAGATTTGTGGGAGAAGCTGTCGGCAGAGGATCTGACCTGAAGCAAACCAGTATACAACAAACAAGTGTTGGGAACTTAAGAACTGAACCAAATATGAACATTGTAAAATTAAGGACCCACATCTAAACAAAGCAGGAATTAGATGACTGGATGATGCAAGTTTGTTCCTACTTGATGTGCGGTTTTTTTTTTTTTTTGTAGGATGTTGAATTATCCGTCACTGGGTTGGTGCACAAACCCAGTCTTGTGGCATGACTGCCTTCATTATGTTCCTGTAACTGTATCAGTACTAGAGTTCAGCCTATACTAGTAACATTGTCACTCTTATTTGTACACATACACAATAACCTTTTTATTTTATTTTATCCTTTTAGCTGACGATCTTAGCACTTGGTGTATGTATTTAGAAAACTTGCCTCAAAGTTATCATTTTTAAAGTCAGGCTGCACCAAATGATAACTGCAGCTTTTCCACGCTCGGCAGTGGAGCGCCTTTGTGGCTAAATGTCACTGTTGTTGTGAATGATGTTTAATTTGAAGGGTGATACTGTTAAAAGGTGACGACAGTAAACATCTGCCCTTCCACATCCAGAGTATATGAAGCCTGTAAATCTTCCGACAATAATATCATCAGCCTTAGATAGAGAAGACATTCTGAATTGAATCCAGCCTAAAAGTTCCACTCCGTCAGCCTGAAGCCTTTGGGCCGGCAATGATTTAAAAACCAGGGATATCAACTCTTTATTTTCCTAAGAGTTGCTGAAATAACCAGCAGTACGCGGCACCGTCGCGTGTATCATGTAGACCACAGCGTGTTAAGACTTTAAAATCTACTTTCATCCTCATGCTGCCACCGATTTTTTTTCTGCTTTGAGATTCATTCATTTTTAGAAATGACATATGTGAAATGTTCTTTGTGGCAATAGCTGGAAACTGACCAAAATCTATCCATTGTGATCGCCACGCCCCACACTGAATCCCAGTTAATAGAGTTCAACTTTTTCCTCCTAAAGCAATACGCTGTTCTGTGGGTTCCTGCTCAAAATCGGGTTGTCTGACTTGGGTGCAGTTTATGCCAAAGGGGTTTATTTTTCCTCTCTTCAGTCTTAGTTCTGTACAATTTTTAGTTTTTTGTAAATTCCATATTGAGTTTAAAAAAAAACAAACAAAAAAAACCTGTAGTTGTTTGTAGCGTTCACAAACTGATGATCATCACCGATTTATTATTATTGCGTTTGACTTTTCTTATGGACGACCAAATTAACAGTGCTTTAATCCCTCAAATATTCACGGAGAGTTTTTGTATGCATCCGACTCGGTCATATTGTCAAAGCACCCTGTTTAAAAACTGTAAAGTCTGGCTGAGGGGGAATTTTATATTTAAATAAAATACATTTCACCTTGATCATGGTTGGTAGTTTTAACTGTCGTTACTGTTGGAATCGGAGCCTTTAAGCAGGAATGGATCTGGGTGATGGTACCCTCCCTGTTTGTGTCACAAACCCAGTTGTAAAACAAATTAGAACAGTAGCACCACTGTTTAAGCTAAATCCTCAATTTTATAATTGACAGGAGGAGGGGGGGGGAATCCAAGCCGATGCAGTGACGTGCTATATTGGCGCAAACGCTCTCAGACCTGACCTGGGTGGTATTCCACAAAGCGGGTTCAACCTCGCCCGGCATCAACTCTGAACTCTTGAGTTGAGTGAACCTGACACGACTTACTGCGAGTTGTCGGTTCCAAAACACCGGTTATCAATTTGTTCATTCAGCTCGGTGTTGAATAAAGGAGCGCCGTGCACGTTCAAAGCCAACCTATAAAGACATCACCAACTGACCGTCAAAACCGTGATTTATAACGGAGGAAAAAGTGTCTTACTTCTCTGGGGCGGGAAAGAAAAAGCTGTACTGAAGAGGGGGGGAAAAACAAACCCCCAAGATGAAGCACGCTCGTCAGCCAAAGAACTGCCAGCCGTGTGAATGAAAATCAATATTTGTTGTGAGGCAGAATTCTAAGCAGGGCCAAAGTGCGGCTTTAAAAACGGCGTAAACTACTTAACGATAACAAATTATCCAAAACTTCGTTTATGAATGTTCAGAGTCATTAGTCTGACAATTATTGAAGTGCGTCATTTGAAATTGAAGACCGAGTCTAGCAGACTGTTCAATCTGGATCAGTGTGTTATCGAGTAGGGGAGACCGGGGTCGGTTGTCACAGTGCTTATTACAGCCACTCCAGAGGGCGCTGTGACATTATTTTGATATCAGACTTTTGGCCCGACGTCCTGCTGATTTTTGCACTGGTCATTTTGTGGAACACACACACAAAACATGGAGGTGTGGCGATATTTTGTAATTCTTATGGGTCAAAGTCATTCTTCATGGAGGCGTTGTAAAAGCTTGTAGAGTGTTAGTCATTTAAAAATCAAACACTTATTAAAAAGCCAAAAGTCATAGCTTTGATTTAATTTTTAGCTGGGTAAGATAGTCATGTGGTACATGGAGTGTCATCATTTCACACGCATCTTTACTAGTATTGTCAAAATGGCCAATATCCTATTGTCATTAAGTTTCAAATCGGTAGTTTTTTTTAAAACTTGCTAATGTTTTTGCACAAAGTTTTAGAAATGGTTGTTGGGGGGGGGGTTACTAAGCCTCAACAGTGGACATCCCATTATGGACGAGTGTCCTGGGGGGGGACTTCCTCAGAGCCGCCCACCTCCCAGAACCAGAAATTCTCTGGAATGCCTCTGGAAATTGTAGGACAATACCTTGTCTTATTTTCTCATGTCCTAACACCATATTTCATCCTCTATTGTTTTTCACCTCTATTAAGGCGATTTAAATTCCTCCACTATTGGGCCTGAATCCTCATTTCCTCTGTTCTAACATCCACGTATAAACGTGTGCAAGTGGTAATTACAGTATTTCCGTGGATTTCTGTTTGCACTCGCTGTATCCGCTCAGTGGGCTTTAGGCCCCTATCGCACCGGGCTGCGAGTGGTGGCGACAAATTGCGAACAGCATTCCCGAGGGAGTCCCCAGAATGTCCTGAGACGTCCGCGGGGGTTCTCAATTTCCTCGCGTGAGTCGCAGGGTTTCGCTCTCCTGTTGCTGGAATTTTCAACATGTCCAAAAAATTCGTGCGCCATATTCACTCTCAAAATACTCCCACGGGCGTCGCGGTGGCGCAAACCCATCTAAAACCATTTGTGTCGCACACGGTACAGTCCTCCTCCACCCCCATGAAGATGCCGGCATCAGAGTCCCTCAAAACCCCTCACAATTACAAGAACTGTCCACACTGTATTGTATGAAATAACTGACATTTGGAAATAATAGCATGCATGCATGCATAGTAACATAAATGCATAACTTCCATTTTAGTGGCGGGCTGTCATAGAGGTAACAAACAATCCACGGCATGAACTGCCGGTTTCTGATGCGACTGACGGGAGGTGTATTCCAGTTTAAAATGTGGTAAAGTATGTCCACCTGTTGCCGCTTTGCAGTGCACGTGACATGGTTCACTTAAAGCCACCGCCTGCACGTATCGTGGGACAGATCATAATACATCCAACATGAAGTTTTTTTTAAACATTACAACTTGAAATTATGACTTATGCATCAAATTTATATTAAATTCTATTCTCACGTCACAGCTCCTACATGCATAATACATATACATAATGCATACATATTTTGGCCCAAATATGGCAAAAGTTTTGCAAGCATCCTTGGGGTTTTTTTGAAAGGCGCTATATAAATCTAATTTATTATTGCTATTTTTCAGTGTGAGTCCAATTGAGACCTTATCACTATTCGCCTATTTTCTCGCAATTTTATGTCCAACTGGTCTCGAGCGGTCTCAGCCCAGTGTGATAGGGGCCTTAGTATGTTTGCACAGTAGGCCTACATTAGGGGGCCCTTATATTAAGCTAAACTGATTTTATGACTTACTCTGAGTTTCCATATCCAGATAAGTGAGTAAAGCTGCTTTGTGGAAATCCACCCCGATGTAGAAACATGCCATGACTTTGGAAACGCCCAGGCGCATACCCTGAAAAGCAACTTTATTTTGCTCGTCATACCCCACTCCTTTCCTTAAGCAACTAAATTCATCCAAACTCTTTTCTGCAGGGTCGTGTGGAGGTACGATCAGAAGGTGGTGGTTCGATTCCCTGTTTTAGTACATTCCTGTGCAGAAATAGTCTGCATCTAAAATGAGCACAACTGCTCCCAATCCAGCATTCACTAACCGTCCAGCAGGTGGCAGGCAGGTGGCAGGCACCAGATGCAAAAGGGTTTGTCCTCATTATGTTAACTTGAGTGACAACATGATGCTGTTTATTGTTTTTGAGTTACCGTGCTAACAAACGAGTGGACGGACTCGTTCATTGATCTGTTCCTTCAATTCAATTCAATTCACTTTATTTGTATAGCGCCATATCACAACATAGTCGCCCCAAGGCGCTTCACAAGGGCAAGGTCTAACCTTACCCACCCCCTGAGCAAGCACAATAGCAACAGTGGTAAGGAAAAACTCCCTGGATGTTTTATAAGTATAGGAAGAAACTTCAAGCAGACCAGACTCAGAGGGGGGACCATCTGCTATGGCCATACTATCAAAGAGACTTCACTGTCTTTTAGAGGTTACGTGCCGCACATCCCTGCAGCAAGGATTTTTGTATGAATATAGCCGAAGCAGACACACGGTCTCAAAATGTGTGCTTTTAAAGTTACACACGTCTTGAAATGATTTTGCCAGTTTAATTATCAAAGCCTTGGTCTCACGGTCATCAACTCCACTGCTGCTTTTTCACAATATGTGGGGTTTTTTTTTTTTTTTTTCTGAGCTCAAACAAAATTACCGGTGCACAAAAAAATGGCTGAATTTATTCCGCCAAGCATTTCACACTATCATAAATATGGTCCAAAATAGGAGTGATTGAATTCTTTCTTCAATGTTTTGTTTTAAAGGGAAGGAGTTAAATAAATTTTAAGTATATGCAACGAGCACAAAATTTGGCAAGAATGTGTGCTCTTCTGGCACTCAAACTCCTCCGTGATACTGAAACGAGCTGGAAGACCCGACCCGACAAAGGACCTCCAAAAATCACACGCATTAAGCCAACGTAGGCGTCAGACTCACACCCCTGGGCTGAGAGGCCTGCTACACAGGCATTGGACACAACAGATTGGTGACATGTGTGCCCTTTGATTATGACCATCAGAGGGCGCTGTAATCCACAGGAAGCGATGCAGTTGTTGAGCAACAAAGGCTGCAAGCATTCGATTTGTTTGAAATGATATAGTACTTGGTGAAGTCTTGCTTTTTCGATGGCTAAAATAAATTTCTCGTCTGCTGTGTGAGAACAAAAGTGCGATAATGACACAGAAGCTCTCAGCCAATCAGGGCCTGATGTTCATGTTAAGAAATCAATAGCTCGGTACCTCCTCACTGCTGGGATCTAAACCCTCTTTTTTTTAAAGGCCTGGATGATCAAGATTACATAGAAGTAGGTAATTTCATAACTTTAGTTTGATAGTTGACATTTTTATATCTTACTTTTAAATATAAACTCATACTTCTCAATTTATTACCTCTGCCAAGGAGGTAATGTTTTCACCGGCATTTTTCTGTTTGTTTCACTGTTAGCAGGATAACTCAAAAACTAATGAATGGATTTCAATGAAATTTGGTGAGCAGATGGATAATGTTCCGGGAAATAAGTGTTTCAGTTTTGGAGGTGATCTGGAATATATTCTGGAACTGGGATCCAGAAGAATATTTGGCATATGGCAACATTTAACTCAAAAAGTTGTGAGCATGTTGATGAGCTTTGGAGAGCAGATGGATAATGTCCAAGAATATGATGGATTTTATTTTGAATTTGTTCCAGAACATATTTTCTGGAACAGGTATGGCCTTGGCAAAGGTATGCGCTCTCTGAGTGCCTAATCCCACACTAAATATTTATGGATCGAAATTTTTTTGGCAGTTTTGACACAAAGCTAATCTCATATAGCCCAATTAGCTCAACAAGAACCCATCAGAGATGGGAACATCCCCCGCCTCCTTTGTTCCAGACCAATGGGAACCTGAAAATAAACTAGAAGCAGTGAGTAAAACGCCCCACAGGTGGGATGTCCCAGGGTGGAAGAAACACGAATCAACCTTTCCCCCCAGAAACAAAACAATCCTTTTTTTAGTACTTAGTCAATATACAATAACTTTCATATGAGCTAAACATCAAGTGTCTATCATAAGTAGTTCTTGAGATATTCAAGAAAGCATTTTTCCTGAGCAACCATGGTTAACAGCAACATCACAAAAGCCCTTCCAAAGAATTTTCATATGAGCCAAACATCAAATGACTATCATAAGTAGTTCCTGAGATATTCAAGCATTTTTCCCTAGCAACCACAGTTACCATAGAAACCAAATTGACATATCATGAAAGCCCTTCCAAAGAACTTTCATATGAGTCAAACATCAAGTGTCTATCATAAGTAGTTCCTGAGATATTTAAGAAAGAATTTGTCCCTAGCTACCATGGTTACCATAGCAGAAGTCTGAATCCAGGAAAATTTTAAATAATTTTCCCCCCACAAATTTCAAACTCAATTCAGGGTACACCCAGACGTATTCCTCTGCAAAGTTTCATAAAGCTAGGCCAAGGGGAACTTGGGGGGGGAAAAAAGAGTGACTTTGCACTATACAGCAAACGGGATTAAACGGGCTTCAGAGACTAAGTCCAGAAATCTGGATCCAGAAATCTAGGAAAATTAAAAAAATTTTCCCCCACAAATTTCCAACTCAGTTCAGGATACACCCAGAAGTATTCTAACCCTAACCCTAACCCTGCCAAGTTTCATAGAGCTAGGCCAATGGGAACTTGGAAACAAAGTTAGCGAGTTCAAATTGTCAACACCTGACGCCCGGATGGACGGCGTCGTCGGCGTGACAACAATATCCCTCTTTCCGCTAACGAGGAGGCGGGGGATAAAAATGGCCAAATAACTGAAATTTTGCAGAACAGGCTGAAATTTATCAGGATAGGCCCAGAAAAATGTGTAGAATCACAAACTAAAAGTCTCTGAAAATCCCCCTTGTGGCTTTTTCAAAATCCAAGATGGTGTCCAAAATGGCTGCCATTTCAGTTTATTTTTATTTTTATAACGTATCTCTTCTTCTGGAAAGGTTAGGAACCTGAGTTAAGTGTCTAAATGTATGTTTTACAGCATGAGAAACTCTTTACCATGATTATCTAGAGGTTATAGATGTGAACTCCTTCGATAATATTCAGATTTTAATGTTTTAGATCTCATACTTATGTCGCCTTGTGCATAATCATTATCACAGGACAAAGCATTTGGTTATGGATGGGATAAAGAAAGTCCCAAAGGGCCTTCCATAAACCTTCTCAGCTACGCTCTTCAACCCTACAAATAATGGTGCTAAGTTTGTGTGTGTGTCAAAAATGTGAAATCTGAGTGAAAAAAGAAATAATCTAAAGGGGAAATTATATGCACGTAAGAATTCAAGCAAAATTGCTGGAAGATTTCACGGCTCTTGTGTGACTTGTCGTTTTGTGCTAAATTAAATGATTTCAGGGTGTACTTTCATGAGATGTACATGCATTTCTAATACTTGAAACCTTGAGATAATCATTATAAAGTTCTCATGCCTTAATGCATAAATGTAGACACTTAAATTATGTTTTTAACCTTTCCAAAAGCAAAGATGTGTTTAAAAAAGTGAAATGGTGGCCATTTTGGACGCCATTTTGGATTTTTATTTTTTTGTGGGGAGGATTTTTCAAGGTGATTTTACATATTTTTCTGGACATATCCTTAACATTTCAGCTTGTTCTGCAAAATTTCCATTTTTTTTTATGCAAAAAAACTCTTTGACTAATATGGGCTTCTAAACGCAAACTTAAAAAAATTAATATTGTAGCCCCAGTTTGAGTGACAAAACTGTGTTTAGAAAGATATAAAGTTGCTACAGCTTTCAGAAAACTACTTGTATGGAGTCTGGCTAGGCTCAGATGAAAATAAAATGGCTGAGCATAAACTGTGCCCTCAGATTCATAATCCGTGTATGGATTATGAATTTTGTGGGCACAGGTTATGCACCGTTATCCTTCCCCCCCACCTGAGCCTAGGGAGACACCGTACTTGTAGTTTTATACGTCTCAAATAAAGGAGAGCCTCCGAGTGAGTTGTTTGTATGCAAATACGATCTTTGGCTCCACCGGGCATTTGGCGCACGATTTAAACGTCATCCCACAAGAACTGTTTCGTGTTTTCGACAAACTTAACGTAAACTTCATGCAAAAAATGTAATTTTTAAATTTTTTAGCGGGAACAACATGGCTGACCAACCACTGCCGGAAGAAAACAAGACTTGTCGTTCCTCCGACAACATTAAAATTGCGCCAATTTTCTTGCGCAGAAGACAGCAGCAGAGTGACGCAGAGCGGAGTCCAGCTGTGTCTGTCCTCAGGAGACTTTTGTCTGCCTCAGTCCCGCTCAGCGGTCCGGAGGAAGTCCGGGAATCGAACCCTGCCTTTCCGGCCCAAAGAGTGTTCAATATTCCGCAGAACAAAGGCGCTCAAACTGCGCCAACAGGTCAGTCAAAAAAAAAACTAAATCAAACTCTGACTGCGACATTTAAAGGGCTCATAATTGTGTAGCTTTTCTGCGAGCTGGTGTGAAGCTTCAGGTCTTAATTTGAAACACGAATAATATAAATATATATTAATAAATATAAAGCAGCCAGCAGCTGTTTGCTGTGTAAAGACATAAAGGTACAGCTCCAAAAATGAGAATATCATGGAAAAAAGTTCAATATTTTTGGTCAGTTATTTCAGAAAGTGAACATTTTATATATTCTAGACTCATTACATACAAAGTCAAATATTTCAATCATTTTTTAAATTTAAATTTTGATAATTACGGCCTACAGCTTTTAAATAAATAAATAAATAGAAAACCTGTATCTCAAAATATTATAATATTTCATAAAAATCAATCCAGAAAAAAAGGATTTCTAATACAGGAATATCAACCTTCTGAAAAAATGTTTATTTATGCACTCAATACTTGGTTGGGGCTCCTTTTGCATAAAGTACTGTAACAATGCGCGTGCCACAGGCGATCAGCCTGTGGCTCTGCTGAGGTCTTATGGAAGCCCAGGTTGCTTTGATGGCGGCCTTCAGCTCGTCTGGATTGTTGGGTCTGGTGTCTCATCTTCCTCTTGACAATACCCCATAGATTCTCTATGGGGTATTGTCTATGGGGCCATTCAAGTACAGTAATACCACGGACGGCAAACCAGTTCCTAGTAGTTTTGGCACTGTGGGCAGGTGCCAAGTCCTGCTGGAAAAGGAAATCAGCATCTCCATAAAGGTTGTTAGTAGATGGAAGCATGAAGTTCTCTAAAATCTCCTGGGAGACGGCTGCGTTGACTTTGGACGTGATAAAACGCAGTGGACCAACACCAGCAGATGACATGGCCCCAAATCATCACTGACTGTGGAAACTTCACCCTGGACTTCAAGCAACTTGGATTCTGTGCCTCTCCACTCTTCCTACAGCCTCTGGGACCTTGATTTCCAAATGAAATGCAAAATTTACTTTCATCTGAAAAGAGGACTTTGGACCACTGAGCAACGGTCCAGTTCTTTTTCTCCTCTGCCCAGGTAAGACACTTCTGACATCGTCTCTGGTTCAGGAGTGGCTTGACACTAGGAATGCGACACTTGTAGC
>OMMV01204545.1:0-13204 GCA_900302635.1 Chatrabus melanurus
ACGAGGTTTGGGCTGGAAAACCTTGCTGGCATCTGGCAACACTGGACGGCAAGCAGCGTTTGTGAGTACTCACGTTACTGGCTTGGAAATACAGTTGTGTTAGACTGTTGTGTAAAATTATATTGTGCTACGATATTTCTCAAAAAATCGCTACATGCTTTTACTGCTTTTGGAGCCGGTCGCTGGCTATGATAACACGTTTGTTGACATGTTTTCGCATCGCTCTGCAAAGTACGTCACCCGCATCGTTGGTCTGATTGGTTAAAGGACTATCCAATCGTGTACAGAGCCATGCCTCTTGTCCAGGAGAAATACAGCGCCGACTCCCCAGACTAAGTTCATAGATTGAACTTAGTCTGGTGATAGCCAGACAAGTATAAAACAGTAATAAGACCAGCAATGATGCATGGGGTGGAGACATGGGCAATGAAGGAAATGCAGGAGAAGTTGGATGTGTCAGAAACGAGAATGCCAAGGTGAATGTGTGGCGTTAAGTATGTGGTCAAAATGAGATGCGAGGGTTCAACAAAAGCAGGAGAGCTATCTAAGAAAGTCCAGTAAAGTACACTGAGGTCGTTTGGATACGATAAATATGTCGGTGAATGAGTGATGAGAATGGAAGTATGGGGGAAGACAGAGAGGGGGATGCTGAAGTGGAGGTGGATGGCTAAATAAAGGAACACTTGAAGAAAAAAGGGGCTGAAGGAGGTGCAGGACTTTGATCCCACATAGTAATTGAAAAACAAGAAGATATCACACATCTGAAGAGTTGTTGTGCACACTAAATCCCGTGTTAGTACAGACTGACATGTAGAGTTGTCCCAGCATTGATTAGAGCTTTAGCCTCTGTGTGGTCAGGTCTATTACATGGACAGGATCTTTGCAATGGGTCACGTGGTGATCAGGAGGAAGAGGAATGTGGTGGGAGACGAGCCTCAGTATGTGATCCTGTTCCGCTGCGTCCAGACCATGGACCCCGTGTACCATTACAACACCTGCTACACAGGAGGTGAGCCCATGTTGTTGCCGTGACCCGCACCCGTTACAGCGTCTGAGGTCAGTCAGTGTCTCTTTAGCTGTGACTGAACATGGATAATAGCTGCATCACAAACGAGAAATCGCCATTTCAAGGCCTGAAGTGTACAACTGGATCCTTCTCAGGCTGCAACCAATAATTACAGTATCATCATTAGAATTATTCTCTCAGTTAATTTTATGATTAATCAATTAATTGTTAGGCTATAGAATGTCAGAATTGTTTTTTTTTTAAATACCCAAGTTAAGAGTCCCAAAGGCTGAAGATGCAGCTTCACATTTATTGTTCAAAATCTAAACATACAAATCACAACTAGTTTACTTCATCTAAAAATGAGCCATGTTCAATCTGTAAAAAACAAAACAAAAAAAAAACTATGCTATGCAGTCTTTTAAAAACAGTTACAAGTGAGTAATATTGGGTTGGATCAGGTTTAAATTTGAAAGGATAATGCATAGAAGGTTAAAATGCTTGAAACACTGTTTCCTTGGAACACACAAGTTCAAAATAAGTGTACGTGCATGTGTGTATAAATGTTGTGTAGAGGTTTTTAAATAACTATACACTGTACTCACTTGGTGCTTACATGATCCATACCCCCTGCAGAGTAGATGAACTAATTTTAAGGTAGTTTGATGCATATAGTTTCATATTGAGGACAAAATTATTTGCCTTATGAACACAATTATTCATAACAATTCATGGTAGACACTTGATACTTACACTATATGTACCTCCTATGGAATAGATGTGCTGATTACATTTTAAGGTTGTTTGATGCAAATATTTTGTTCTATCAGCCTTTATTTGAGGATGATTTTATGGTACAAACTTTAGATTCATAATGTGTGTATAATATGGACACAACTAGAAAGGCATATGCAAATATGCTAATTAGTGTTCAGTTTCACGTAAATCATTCTAAAAGTCGTGACTCGTGGATGATTTAGGCATGTAACAGACTTCTTATTATAGTGTGTATATAAAATGGACATGCCAAGTAGAGCGCATTAAGTTCACTCGATTATCACAATCACTGAGAATTATTTGTGATTATCAACGAGCGTATATAATCGATGAATCGTTTCAACGCTACATGTTTTTCTCAGGTATTGTAAAGCTGGACGTTGGTGACTATTTGGAGCTGCTGATCCCCCGTTCCACAGCCAATGTGTCCCTGGATGGAGATTCCACCTTCTTGGGTGCTTTCAAACTTGCATGAAGTTTATCACCTGACTTTGGACCCAAGGGACACAGTTGTGGTGGGAAAGTGGTACTGGAATGAAACTGGGAGCAACAAGGCACATTATTGGGGTTTTATATGAAAAATGAAGGAAGCAGAAATGACAGAGTGAGTGACCCTGAGCTTGTTCGGCATCAAAATGCATTCCCCTTATAGCTAGAGCTGTCTTTTTTTTTCATTTCTATGATATCAGAAAATGCTCCAGATCTCATCATGTGACCTGACTTTGTTGTATCTTTGTCACATGCTTTATTTTCTTACACTGGGTAATAGCACCTGTGGGCAGGAAGACAGTAAGGTCTGCGGCAATCTGACATTTAACCCCAATGACTTTGACCTTCGCCCAAATGATTGACCTCTGGCTGACATTGCCAGGGCAATTCTGGAATCGACCAAAATGTGTGCCACATTTGGTCCAAATCGGGTTGAAAATCAAATTCCTTAGCCTTGAGCTTTGCCAAAATGAATTCTTTAAGAGTGGTTTCAAGGTCACCTTTCACTGACATACCAAGTTTGGTAGAAATCAGCAAAAGGATTTGGGAGGAGTAGGCCATGAAACGAACAGAGAGGCAGACATGACCTTGACCCCAATGATTGACCTTTGGCAAATTTAACCTTGTTGGGCAATTCTGGATCCCGTTGCTGTATGTGTGCCAAGTGTGGTGCAAATCAGAGTGAAAAACTTACATTTTTACCTTTGACCCCAATGATTGCCGTTTGGTAAATTTGATCTTGCCTGGGTAATTCCAGGACCCATCTACATGTGTGTGCCAATTTTGATGGACATTGGAGTGAAAAATCTAAATTTTGACCTTTTTACCCCAATGATCTTTACCTTTGCCAAAACAAACTCTTCAAGGGCAATTCCAGGATCGTTCTTCATCCACATACCAAATTGGGTGGGAGTCTGCCAAAGGACCTGGGAGGAGTAGGGGAACAAACAAACAAACATTGCCCAAATTATAGAGCGAGTTTATCCTGATAGTGGTTTGGAGCCTCATTATCACAAAGGTGTAATTGATGGTAACATTCAGATATGTTAAAATGCAGATTCTTCTGCAACACGTGCTGTCACCTATAACATGGGTGGAGGTTATAGTACTGGTTTTGGTCACAATAAGGTGGCAGATCACTGTGACAATGCATCCTTCCAGCCAACAAGGAAAGAGGTAAAGGTAAAGTGAGCAGGAACCGTGACAATCAGCTCGTCTTTAAAGCGACATGACAGAGTTTTCTATGCCATCTGGCTGTAAGGGTTCAGATTGCAAGCTATCCAATACCCTGTAATTGTGTACTCAAAAAGGATGCGGGTTGGATCACGCGGGAAATCCTTATGTTTTTCGTGCGGAGTCAGCGAGGTTTGTGTTGCTATCAACATGGACTCGGACGTTACGCCTCTATCTCACTTTATCATATTGTTTATAACAGACATTAGATTAGGTTTATTGGTTTCTAGTTCACTAACCGTGTATGCGTTATCATTCATTAACTTCAGCTTTGCAGACAGACAGTGATAGCAAGGCCGGCTGGCTTGCCAACCTTGACGTGAAAAAGTTTATAATCAGCATAAGCGTATAACAGCATGTTATTCATATTATATTCATGACGCTGGCCAGCGCTCTAGTCCACAACGTGTCAGTCTACGCTTTAGCTTAGTCATAAGTACACAAGCATGTGGTTGATTAGGGAGGAGCAGCGTTCAGTTATTTGTTTGATTGCAGTTTGAGACATCAACAATAGATGGCATCGAAAACTCTGTCACGCTCCTTTAAGCCTTGAGGCAACACACTTTGCGTAGCCCATTGGTGTATGCAAATTCAGTGGAGCTGGTGAATGAATTTGTAATGCTTGGAAACCCCGGAGGAAAGTCATTACAATTCTTTAGTTTACTTTTTTAAACTTGAAGTGGTGTAACAGACTTCGATTACTGATTGTTAAACTCGTATATCCTTTCCACATATATCCTTTCCAAACATTTTCCAAACTCGTCAATCTTTGGAGAGTAACTTCCTGAAAATTAAACATCAGACAGTCTATGAAATTGTACATTATCATTAAAACAAGTCAAATTTTTTGTTCCTATTTACACTTAAATATGGTTTCACATTAAACACCCACAAAATCGTACAGTGCTATTACTGTAGATCTACACACTTTCTTGCTGTAAGCAAAATTTACACCTGAAACTGCTTGTGTCAGACTTCAGAATAAATGACCCAATTATTCTTACTGTTCTGGAAATGAAAATGAATAATTCAGTCTGATGGGCCTTGGTAGTGCTGCAGCTGTCCAAGTTGAAGAGATAATTATTATTAGCAGTTTCTTGTACGATACAGTCATATTTTATATACCGTTGACCTCATTTGATTTCTTCATTTAGATGGCTTAAGTCCCGCCCCATAGCACATCTTTCATGTCTTGTAGAAAAGCTCAAATTTTTTAACAAAAAAGCATAATTTTAATATTGTAGGCTAAATGTGTGCTCATTATTGTACTGGACAATAAGATTTCAATATCTCATAAAACAAAAAGACTAATTTTCTTATTAGTAGAGCTACCATGAGACTCCTTGAAGGTGAAGGTGCATGAATTAACTGAATGGCTTTCAAAAAATTTTTGAAAACGTTTATTCCACATCGTAAAATCACTGCACCTGGTTGCTGCAAAATTAATACACAAAAAGAAAATATTGGGTGTGGCTTGAAATATAAACCATAAATTTTGAAGTGACTCGGGATCAAGATGTGGCCATAGAAATTTCAAAATAAATTCTGTTGTCTATTTCTTAACCCCTTAAAACTGGAGCAGCATGCCCTGTAAATAATGTTTAGAATGTTGTTTAATTACTATTTCTCAATAAAATAGCAATATATGGATATTTCTAGAAGGCTTGCCTTCTCCAGAAAAAAATTACCCCAAGCATGACATTTCATGATGCTGTAATCCAGAGTAAAATCCAAAAATATTACAACATAGCTTCTGAGCTAAAACTTCCCTAAAACTCCCCTTACTTCCCGATGACTTCATTTCTGGGAGGGGTTTAAATTTTAAAGTACAATCAAACAGAAATCCACACTATACTGTCAAATTACCACGAACACGTTTGTACATGAATTTTAGAATAGAGGAAATTAGGATTCTGGTCCCATATTTGGGGAATCTAAATCACCTTAATAGAGGTGGAAAACAATACAGGATGAAATTTGTTATTAGGACATGAGAAAATAGGACAAGGTATTGTCCTTCAATTTCCAGAGGCCCAGTGGACGTCCCATTATGGACGTCCACTGTTGAGGCTTAATAAACCATGTAAATGATTTATAACTTCAAATTCAATTCAATAAAGTAGGCTATAGCCCCCCCCACACACACACACACACACACAATGATTTCTAAAACTTTGTGCAAAAAGAGTTAACATGTTATAGACATAAAAAAACGATTTGAAACTTTTAACAATAATGACGCCAGGACATTGGCACCCAGTAATAGTAAAGATGCATATGAAATGATGACACACCATGTACCACATGGCTTTATCTTGCTCGTTAAAAATTAAATGAAATCAAAGCTATTACTTTTGGCTTTTTAATAAGTGTTTGATTTTTAAATGACTAATACTCTACAAGCTTTTAAAATGCCTACAAGAAAAATGACTCTGACCCATAAGAATTACAAAATATCTACACACCTCGATGTTTTGTGTGTTCCAAAAAAATGACCAGTGCAAAATTAACAGGATGTCAGGCCAAACGTCTGATCAACATAATGTCACAGCACCTTCTAGTGTGGCTGTAATAAGCACTGTGACAACCGACCCTGGTCTCCCCTACTTGATAACACGCTGAACAGAGTCTGTCAGACTCCGTCCTCTGCGTGCAATATCAATATTCCTCTGGTGTTTTTAATTGTTCATATTTTACTATATTCTTGTTATATTGCGTGTTCGCTATTTATTGTCTTTTTTATTGATGTGTCTTTTTATTGATATTTTTCTCTTTGCTATCCACTTTGCTGCTGTAGCACTGGAATTTCCCTACTGTGGGACTAATAAAGAAATATCTTATCTTATCTTATCTTTCTTTTCAAATGAAGCACTTCAATAATTGTCAGTCTAATGACTCTGAATATTCATAAACGATAACTTTTGGATCATTTATTATCGTTGATAAGTATTTTACGTGGTTTTTAAAGCCGCACTTTGGCCCTGCTGAGAATTCTGCCTCTCAACAAATATTAATATATTAATATATTGATGAAATCATCAATATATTAATATTTGTTACACGGTCGGCAGTTCTTTGCCAGGTAAACTCATTCTCCTCTGGCTGATGTGTATGTATTGTTTTTTTTTTTTTTTCAGTACAGCTTTTTCTTTCCCCCTCAGAGAAGTAAGACGCTTTTTCTTTCGGCTGGCCGTGAACGCGCACAACGCTCCTTTATTCAACTCTGAGTTGATTGAACAAATTGATAACTGGTGTTGTGGAACCGGCAACTCAGAGTAAGTCGTGTCAGGTTCATCCAACTCAGAGTTTATGCCGGGTGAGGTTGAACCCACTTTGTGGAATACACCCCAGGAATTGAACCCAGGTCAACATATTGGCAGCCCACCCCCTTATCCCACTGAGCTACCTGCTCTACAGGTACAGTTAAGATGATTTTTTTGTTTGTTTGTTTCAGTGTCTTTATTCTCTCTCAAATTGTTAATTTTGTTTGAAATTTAAGGTTTGTTTGATTATATTGACACAAATCTGATTCCATAGACAGACAACCTGTCGTTAATGCCATTAACAACCGCCAACTGGCCATGATGCAACAACAGTCACCAAAACACACACCTACCCTACTGCCTCCAAAGTACAGTTGACATGCACCACTAATTGAGTTGGATATGGATTTTGAACTTAATATTAGTTTTGTAGTTCAGATGTTGTTAATTAGTAATTGTGTTATCAGAACCACTTCAATAACCTTTTGTCTTACTGACAAAGAATATGCTAAAATAACAAACAGGCAAAATCCCATTTTACAGCGCAGAGGTATGCACACAAATGTTAGTTTTTCTTAATTTTCAACAAATTAAATTTAATTCTGCTCCCCATGTCTGATCCTGTGCCCATCTGTCTTACTGTGTCTTACTGCTCACAGACATCAATCACTTTTCTTTCTGCCAGGGCAGGAGTTAGTGCACAGTGGGTGGTCGTGTCTCTGTTGGACACTTGGCCCTTGGAGTCACAGCTCCATTTGACAAGGAGACGGACCAAAAGAGAGGAGGAGGGAGGAAAAAGTCTCCAAGGCTGATGGTGAAAGATTTCAAATGGATCGTAGTAGCCATTAGCAGAAAAGGAGAGTTTAAACCGAGAGGATGTCAGGCTGACATATGTTACCCGTGTGCTGTATGACATGGGCGTCAGCAAAGTTCTTTGGTAAATTGGCAAACAGAGCAGGCGGCTGTACAAACACAATCGGACAGGAGGAGAAAGGAACAGAGCTCGTATCTCTCATATAGTGGGCAAATGATGCTCCGCCTTCTTCTCTTATGGACCAAAAATGTCTTTGTGTGGTGCCATGGTGATGGCTGGTGTGTTGGCGGAAGCTGATGTCATTGTGGACTCGCCTCTCAAAGAAAACCCAGCATCTGATCGGGGAATCAGGAAATGAGACCTGCTGCGTACACATGCTGGCAGCGTGTGTAGTTCACACACTGACACAAACACACACACAACACAACAACAATGCATCATAAAGCAGTCAGAACTGGAATACAGTAATCGGGTTTTAATCTCATTATCCTGTAATTTAACCCATTAAACCAGGCACAGCTAAAATGGGAAACAGTGTTTCTTGTTGTAGTATGTTTTTATTTGCTTTTATGTTTTTCTCTTATTAGATCACACCACTGCCATCCAAAACTTCAGAAACATGTCCCACTCAAGCACATCGTTTTGAAACAGCAGCCCCAAAAACAATGAAATCAGAAAATCTTTTCTATAGATTAGGTAATAGTACCTGTGGGTATGAAGACAGTAAAGGCTATGGCAACCTGACATTTGACCCCAATCACCTTGAACTTCAGCAAAATGAGTGACCTCTGGCTGTCCTGGAACCCACCTAAGTGTGTGCCACATTTGGTCCAAATTGGGTTGAAAATCAAATTCCTTGACCTTTGCAAAAATGAATTTTCAGCATCAACCTTCATTGACATACCAAGTTTGGTAGAAATCAGCAAAAGGACCTGGTAGGAGTAGGCCAACAAACACACAGGCAGACATGACCTTGGCCCCAGTGATTGACCTTTGGTAAATTTGACCTTGCCTGGACAATTCCAGAACCCACCTCCAAATGTGTGGTAAGTTTGGCACAAATCAGAGTAACAAACTTAAATTTTGACCTTTGACCCAATGATCTTGATCACAATGGTTGATTTTTTTTAATTTTATTATCTCACCTGGGTAATTCCAGAATCCACTTACATAGGACATAGTAGTGAAAATCCAAATTTTGACCTTTGCTGAAACTAACTTGTAAAGGGCAATTATAGGGTTGACCTTCACCTACATGCCAATTTTGGTGGAAATCGGACAAAGGACCCAGGAGGAGTAGGGGAACAAACAGATAGACAGACAAACGCTCAAATTATTGTATGATTGTTTTTCATTACTACCCAAAATCTTTTTAATCTAACACCCCTAAATGACAACTACCAGACAGTGCATTGTACTACATGCTTGGTCCATGTAGTATTTGGGGATTACTTTGATCTGCTGTATTCAGCCCAAAGTAATCAGGCTGATCCAGAATGCTACAGCTGAACTGGCAGAGACACAGCGTGGATATCTCATTTAAGTGAGGATTTGGGTTCCAACAACCTGGATTGTGCCACTCGTTACATTCCAACCGCCAAACCACAATATTTGAATTATTTTTAGAGCAGATATTGTTTTTGATCTGAAAAACATGAGAGACATAATGGGATGAAAGTTTATTTGTAGGCATTTTGTTTTTAAGCAGTATTATCATCTGATTGGGTTTGGTTTTCCTCCCCTGACAAACTACAGCTGCTTTATTATAAGCTGATCTATAATTCATATGGTTCTGCCTCTGCCTGGATAAAAACTGCAGTGAAACACCAAATGTGCCGGTTGCACGTGTCTCAGAAATGTAAGAGCAGACTTAACAATTAACTCTTGATATGTCTTGCTTTTTCTAACCTTTTCATTAAGGCTACTGCTGAAGAGACAAAAAAATCAAATGGATGTGAGGAGAGGAAGGATTTCGCTTCACTCCCCTTGACTCCTGTGCTTTACAGGTTGAAGAAGAGATTTGGCAAACATATCGAGAGCTAGTTCTGCTTTGGTGTCACACATTTAAGAGTGTAGTATTTGCAATGAAGGTTAAAAAAAAAGATGTCTATCCTCATGGTCAACTTTACCTTTATCAAGACCAGCTATCCCATCTTTGGTCTTTTTAGAGGATCCTAGATATGTAGTCATATCTAGGATGTCCATGCCATCATGATATATGCCGTTCCTTGAATAGTTGACCCCGGATTTTCAACAACAAGCCTTTCTTGTTCCCTAAACTCAGGTGAAACTGACCACAAGAATCCTCTGATTTATATGAGTATTTGTTTGCCATGGCATGTAAAATAGTAAAATTTAAGTAAAGTATAAACTATTCTAAAAACTGATACAATTTTCAGTCAGTTGTAAGATAATGCTTGGTAGTACAATTACATCCTCCTTATGGAATGGTAAATTTAGAATTGGTATGCTACACAATAGCTAACTGGGTGGCATGGCCTGCTCGACACAGTGCTCTTGATGCTTGCGCACCAGTGGCTAACTAGGTTGCGGTTCCAGTATGATGGAGCTCTTTAAGTGCAAGAGCAGGGAATGACGTGATCTTACTAAAGGTGCAGTCACACTATGATGTTTGGGCCAGCAACTGGTGAATGAGGTGAAAGCGAGCGAAAAGGAGAGAAAAGTTGCAACACGTCGGTGAAAATCACATTCCCGGAGTTTGGTAGCGGACCTCAAACGCATCACAGTCTTTCACAACATGTTTGTAGCAGAAGCAGCCGTTATCCGACGCTCCATTATAACAAGAGGGACTGTTGCCAACGTGGAAACGTTCGGGAGAGGGGGTTCGACACACCACTGTCCAGTGATTCCGAGCAGGTAAGTGAACCAACACTCACATGTCAGCCAGCGAACACGATCGCACCAATAACTCAGGCTTTTGGAGGCTGTTCGCACCGGTACCGCAGGCTAGCCAGGGCTACTGTGCGCAACGTGCACGCAGCGATGATCTACGGTCTGTAACGTCTCCTACGTAGCCACAGGTACATCAGCAAACACCGAAAAAATTTTCAACATGTTGAAAATTTTGGACGCAGTCGCCGTTCATCAGCGAACACCGCGAAACGCCGCCGAAGACTAGCACAGGCTACCGGAGGCTCACGATCACCGACGTGTGCAAATACGGTGGCCCAAATGCCTAGGTTTGACTGCGCCTTAAATTGTTCTTGTTTTCTCTGCTTGAAAACAAGCAACACACATGCTAGTGCGTGAGATAGCATCACTAATTTGCAGTAGCGACGAAGATTTGGCACCGTCTTCAGCCACGCATTCCCTTTTTAATTATGGTTTTACTTTCCCATATTGTTGTATAATTTCATCCCGTATTTGTCCATGTATGTTGGGCATCATTTTTCTATAGCTAGCTTAACATGCTAGCTGACGCTGAAGTGAAGGGTGGAGCGCACCTACGAGCACAACATGCCCAGTGTTTCAGACAAACTGCATGTAAGTACCACAGCTGTTCCTAATTTTCTGTAACGAATGTTAACGGGGACATGGTCAATGACGAGTCGAAGGATTGATTTCCCACCATTTATTAGCAGCCTCTCTGTCAAAATACAACATAAGCCATTATTAACAGTATACCTAAATGTAGACCTACTTAACGTAATGTTGTGTTCTTTCGACTTCTCCCAATTCCAACTTGGGGTCGCCACAGCATATCCAATATGGATCTGCATGTTGATTTGGCACAAGTTTTACGCCGGATGCCCTTCCTGACACAACTCCACAGTACAC
This sequence comes from Chatrabus melanurus, assembly GCA_900302635.1. Lineage (NCBI taxonomy): Eukaryota > Metazoa > Chordata > Actinopteri > Batrachoidiformes > Batrachoididae > Chatrabus > Chatrabus melanurus. The sequence goes on from OMMV01204545.1 coordinate 11,381, forward strand.
GGAGAATGGGCAGGGGTGGCCTTGAATCGGGAACCTTCTGCTTTGAAAGCGGTCACACTTAACCGCTTGGCCACTGTGCTGCCTACCTACTTAACGTAATGTACACCTAGTTAATGTATTAACAGGATAACTGGAAATCTTAAATAATATGGAGGCTTTATTCAGCTTTGCTTGTTTAATAAAAACATAGGCTAGTTAGGTAGGTCACGTCAGAGACTGACTTCATTCTCATCGACTCTAAAAAAGGGCTCCCCCTCCTTACAAAAGCCAATTTAACCACTGGCAGCACTCAATATGCATCCACATACGTATGCATTACAAATGCAACTCAAATATTTTTCCTCAATATTCCTGGGACAATGTAATCTTAAACAAAAATTTCCATTAAAACTGGCGGAAAACCATTTTTATATATATTTTAAATTATTAACATCTCCTCTTAAAAACCTAATTTTACCTATAAAACAATGTGCAATACATAACTCAGTGCCACCTGGTGGACAGAGTAAGAATGCATAAAACAACAAAATAATTCAGTTTTTTTTTTTAAAGCATCACATACCTATAGAAAAATAACATAAGCCACACATTGTCGTCTGGTCTGACCTGCACATCTGCCCCCCTCAGCAACACCAGGCAGCACTGAGGGAGGGATGACAGACAATGTGTAGCAATACTATTTCCACAGGAAGAAGTAAAAATAAAATAATAAATACCTCAGTGAGATAAAATTCACAATTATCATCACAATTACAAATCATTCTTAAATAAATAAAACTGACAAATAATTGAAAATAATAACTTAAAGTGCATTATTAACTCTGTTACATTTCCATAATCCATCCAGCATCCATTTACCATACAGCAGGTGGCAGGCACATCTGTAGGGTACTATATAGGCAAAACAAAGTTTCTTTTGGGATTGAGCTGGTGCATCAACATTCACCACAAACTAAGCAGTTAATTCTCCTCATGTGCTCTTTTTAATTCGATATGTTTTTGAGTTATTGTCTGCACAAGCTGGCTGGCATGGACTAACCACTCATCTACATTTTACACCTTGACCAGATGCTTTTGGTAGCCATCAACAAACTTGTGGCATAATTGTGGCTGGATATATGACCACTCTTCTTGGCAAAATTGGTAGAGTTCATTTAAATTGGTTGGTTTCCTGACACGGACCCAGCTTTTAAGCATATAGTCCAGCGGCTAAGTCAAAAAATATTTCACATTTTGGAGAAATTATGAAACTTTGCAGACAGGTAGAGCAACCCAGTAGGGTCACTTTTCGATTCGGACCCAACTCTGAAACGCCCCCTTATGCTGGTATCTCACGGAGCGGAGAATGCTGATGAACGTTTCTGTTTTTGGATTTGCTGCTTTTCTGACGAATGTTGGCGAAACCTCTGTCATGAGCGGCATTTTTCTGTCAGGAAGAAGCCCGACGTGCTGCTGCCCTTGAGGTAAGAATCGCTTTGTCTGGCTGCTGCTGAAGCTATTGCTTGTGTTCACTACGTGGCGAACCAAAAATAACTTTAGTGACACGTTTTGCAACTATTTGCAAATGCTGACAACTGTTTTGCAAACGTTTGCAAACCCTGACGAAACCCAAAATCACAACGTTCGTCAGCATTCGCCGTTCCGTGAGAAACGGGCTTAATGGCCACCATCTTGAATTTTAATATGGCCACCATATTTGATATATTTTTGTCCATAACTTGAAAACTGAAGCAGACAGAAATGTGATTTCAGTGGCTTACCCCTCATTTTCAGAGTTAAGGAATCCAGTGAAATCCAGTGAAGTATCAAGCATATCTGATGTCC
>OMMV01204546.1:0-17552 GCA_900302635.1 Chatrabus melanurus
AGTGGTGCCCAACCTGGTCCTCGGGGACCCCTATCCTGCATGTTTTCCATCTCTCCCTGCTCTGCCAAAGGCTGAAGAGCTCATTCAGGTGTCTGTTAGCTCTTGATTGGCTGAGCACACCTGAATCAGCTAATTAGCTTTTGGCAGAGCAGGGAGAGATGGAAAACATGCAGGATAGGGGTCCCCGAGGACCAGGGTTGGGCACCACTGCTCTAGAGTGTACCTCCACCTCAACAGGCTCACCTCATCCTGTTTGGTACTCTCACTACAGATCAGGCATTTACAAACATCATAGCTCAAGGATGATTGCTGAAGAAATTCCACATCCACATTGAATCCGTCCATTATTCCTACTTCACAACTTACCGCTGTCACACTGTCCACATACATATCCTGCACCACCGTCACATTCTGTATTTCTCTGTCACTCCTGACTTCCTCATACAATTCCATAACTCCTCCCTCAACACCCCATCATAAGCTTTCTCTAAATCCACAAACACACAATGCAACTCCATCTGGCCTTCTCTATACTTCTCCATCAGCACTCTCAAAGCAAGTTTTGTATCTGTAGTGTTGTTTCTCTGCATGAAACCATATTGCTGTTAAAAGATCTACACCTCTCTTCAAAGCCTAGCTTCCATTACTCTTTCCCATAACTTCATGCTGTGGCTGGTCAACTTTATGCCTCTGTAGTTACTGCAGCTCTGCACATCACCCTCATTCTTATCAATTGGTACCAATACATTTGTCCTCCATTACTCAGGCATCCTCTCATTTTCTAAGGTTTTATTCAACCAGCTGGTTAAAATCTCTGCTGCCATCTCTCCTAAACATCTCCATACCTCCACTGGTTTGTCATCTGGACTAACTGCCTTTCCATTTTTCATCCTCTTTTTATAGCTCTCCTCACTTTGTATTTACTGATCCGTTGCACTTCCTAATTCACTCTCTCCACATCGTCCAACCTTCTTTCTCTCTTATTTTCTTTATTTATCAGCTCCTCAAAATACTTCCTCCACCTTCCCAACACATTCTCCTCACTTGCCTACACATTTCCATCTGCATCCTTTATCACCCTAACCTACTGCATATCATTTCCAGCTCGGTGCCTCTGTCTAGCCAATCGTACAAGTCCCTTTCTCCTTCTTTAGAGTTCATCTTCACATACAGCTCACTATGAGACTTTTTCTTATCTTTTGTCACCTCTCTGTTCAACTTCTGCCACGTCCTTGACAACTGTCTACTTTCTTCATCTCTTTGAATATCCCAATTCTTTTTCACCAACCTCTTGCTCCTTATACTTTCCTGCACTTCCTCATTCCATCACCAAATCTCCTTGTCTTCCTTCCTCTGTGCAGATGTACCTACCTAGCTGTCTCTCTTGCCAATTCTGCAGTAGTTACCCAGTTGTCCAGCATCTCTTCACCATTACCACCCATTACCTGTCTCACCTCATCCCTGAATTTTAGACAACAGTCTTCCACCATCTTATCCTTGGGTCAGCCCTCAGTCATTTCCCCCTTCTTCACATCCAATGTCATCCTACAGACCACCATCTGATCCTGTCTAGCTATGCTCTCTTCTTCCACCACCTTACAGTTTCCAATTTCCTACATGTGACATTTCTTACATAGGGTATAGTCCACTTGTATACCCCTTCCTTCACACTGGTTCATGAAATTTAAATAGGGACCTAATAAGTGAAAATGTGTCTTAATATTTTAAACCTCACCTGCTTGTTGTAGTTTTTGAAGTTCTTTACTCTTATGGAATCCAACTGTAAACAAACAATAATGTTTATGTTTGATGGTTCTTCATCACAATTTTAAAACTGTTCACCAAATTCTCAGGAGGATGTATAATACATATTTTGTCAGTCAGACAAGGCAGACACTCAAAGATTCACCTACCCTGAATGACATTCAGTACGACCGGGCACACTGCCCGACCGTATTCATTTGTTACAAAGCACTTGTAGGTGTCTGCATCCTCTGGAGACACTGTAGGAAACTATCCAAAAGCAAAAACAGGGTTAATGGTTTTATTCTGTTATTGAATATAATTTTAGTCTGAGAGTTTCTTTGAGATTGTAATCATTTCTATCTCTGCCTGCCACCTTACCTCAAGGGTATGTTCCTGAGTTTCCTCATCATATCTTTGCTGGCAGACGGTCGGGTGATAAAGTATTTCTCCCTTTGCTCTGCTCCATGTTACAGTTGGTGTTGGAGTGCCTGCTACTTTGGCTTTAAAAACTGCAAACTTACCTGTAGAGTAAGAAATTCCTTGTTGGTGACATAATATTTATTGTCATATATTGTAAGATATTTTATAGGTACAGGCTTTGCTCTACTGTTTGCCAAGATAGTGTTACTATTTGAAATTTGGCAATTTACCCTCTTGAATTGTCAGAGCAATAGGTTTCCGTGTGAAATCTGGAGTAGTCATTCCTTCTGGGAGTTCCTCCACAAACTGCGTTATCATGACACCGGGCACTTTTGACTTCTTCCTGATGCCTATAGTCAAATAAAACGGTATCATCAATTACAAAAGCATATGTAGGACAATTCAAAAATAAACTATAATCAACATAATGCATATTGTGCACATGGTGGAGCATAATTTTAAATATTCTCAAATTTTACTGTATAACTTATCAGCACATTCATATAGGAATTACTCATTATGAAGAATCTTGTATTCCGAGCCTAGTCAGATCACTTTGAAACTGATGCAGCTAGACCCTCAAACGAGTTCAGCCAGCCAACTTACAGATACTATGTATTTGGGAAAATAAGGCTTGAGACAGTAAATAATGCTTTGGCATCAAGTCTACAGTATGTCGTAGTCACTTCCTGCAGCATTCATCTAAGGTTGCACAAAGGGAGATGGGAGAGTGATAATTTGTTCCTAATGAAGAATACAGTCAGAGACTACAGGTAATTGCTGGTGTGAAGGTGGGGAGATGGTAGTGAGCAGCCGCAGAGCGGAATGCAGAGATGTTTGCTCTAAAGCAGCAAAAGCCCACAAGCTTGACAGCTTAATTGAGTGTTTAATGATTGATTGAGCTTGATGCACATACTGCCAGGTACATATGTATTTGGACAGTGATACAGTTTTTTGTAATTTTGCCTCTGTACACCACCACATTGGAGTTGAAATGAAACAAGACTTGATGGAAGTGTAGAGGTTCAGCTTTAATCAGCACTTGGAATCAACTCCAGACTTTTGATCTGCCTAATTTGCCATTGAATGAGGGAAGAGTCCACACCTGGCCATGAAACTGGTTGTCAGTCAATTGTCCAATTACTTATGTCCTCTGAAAATGGAGGGACAACAGTATGCATTAAAAAAATGGAATGTAATTCCTAAATGGTTAGTGGGATAATTTTGTTACACCCCTTGAATTACAGCTGAAAGTCCAAACTACCAAGTACATCTTGACTCATTTCAACTCCATTATAGCGTTGTACAAAGGCAATCTTTCAAAAATTGTGACATTGTTGAAATACTTATGTACCCGTCTGTACATAAGCACAGTACCAAAGCCAAAACAGAATGGACAGGCAGAGTTGGCATATTGGCATATCAGCAGCATTACATTATAAAAGCATGACACATAAGTGGTAGATACTGAGCTTGTACTCCACATAATCCAAATACGTGAATCAGTTCTTGACGTCACCATGCTTCGGAACAGAAGGGACACTTGACTCCGCTATGGCATCTGAATAAACTGCTAACTGATAAGTTGCATTCCACAGAGTTTCAGCATCCATTAATCATGTAGCCGAGCAAATGTGCTGTTTAGCTTGACAAGACAGGAGGAGTGCACTAAGTTAGGTAAGCTTCAGCAGCAAACATGGCTGGCACAAGTACTTCTGCTGTGATCTACATGCTAGCTCACCTCAGCGGAGGTGATTGCGGAAATGTTTGCTGTGAGCAGTGAGGCAGCAGCGTTATGACAGTTGAACCGAATGTTGAATTATTTGTGTGCATTGGATGTGTATTGCACATTGCATTGTGGACTATGTCGTGAATGTAGCAGCGTGACTGGAGTTGGCTGCCTGAACTCACTTGCAGGCTTGCTCCATTAGAGAATATGTCATTTTAAAAGCTACACATATTTATAATCACACTTACATTTCAAATACCTGTCTGAATGAAGACATATGAGGACTTGTGAAAAACACACACACTGATAATGGACCAACAAAAGACAAAATGGATGAAATCATTCCTATATTGAAAATAGTAAGGTAAAACTTTTTTGTCCATTTTAAAATTACCCATTTTTTCCTGTCTGAAGGGGAAACTGGAATACTATGACCTCGTAGTTCTGAACCAAAGTAGCATGACCTTCTTTTCTTGTTGAATATAAAAGTGAACCAGAGTTGTTTGGCATTGTTTGACTCTACCAAATATGTTCTTGTACACATTTTAGAAATATTCCATTGCCCTTGGTAAAAGTGTAAATTTCAACTAAATGATGCTACATCTCCACATACTGTCCATGCTTGCTGATTTTGACATGGTCTCAGTATGCTGTTGCGATTTGTGGATGGTGCTAAAACTACCACTTGTCTTTTTGATCCCTTGCCCATAAAATTGTTTCAGAACCTGTGGTCTTCACTTAGATCCACTTCGTTGAAAATTATTAATCTATCACTTTCAACCTTTTCTGTTCCAGCATGTTTTAAATTTGCAGTGATTAAAATTATTTTCAAGAAACCTAATTTGGATCCGGGCATACTGACAAATTATAGGCTAATATCATATTTATCCTTTTGCTCAAAAATTCTTAAAAGGGTAGTTTCACAGCAGCTTATGGACTATCTTGTTAGTTATCTTTTTGAACCACTGCAACCAGCGTTTGGAGCTTATCACTCCACAGAGACAGCACTCACTAAGGCGGTGAATGATCTTCTGCTGGCAGCGGACTCAGATACAACCACAGTGCTGCTGATGCTGGATCTTAGTGCTGCATTCCATACAGTTGATCAGTGTATATCATTGGACAGGCTAGAGAAATATTTTGGTATTGCTGGTCGGGCTCTCTCATGGATGGCATCATACTTATCAAATCATTATCAATGTGTCTTGTATAACAACATTAATTCAAAACTCATTCCGGTTAATTACGGTGTGCCACAGGGTTGTGTACTGGCCCCTTTGCTTTTCTCTCTTTATATAGCACCTCTCGGAGAGATATTGCGATGTTTTGGAATTGCTTTTCACTCTTATGCTGATGATACCCAGCTTTACATGCCGATCAAAGCTAATAATCCCCCTCAAATCGGGACTTTGGGGGAGTGTTTGGTGTCAGTGAAAACTTGGATGTCCTATAATTTCCTACATTTGAATTCAGAAAAGACGGAAATGATGGTCATCAGTCCCATGAGGCACAGACATCAGTTTGACTGGTTGTCATTGAGACTGGATGCATGTGTCATTCAACATAGTAATAAAGTTTAAAAAATATATATATATGTATAGGGGTGATCTTTGATCCTACACTGTCCTTTGATCTACACATTAGAGAGGTTATAAAGAATGTTTTTAATCCATCTACGTAATTTCACAAAGATTTGATCTATTCTGTCAATGACGGATGCAGAAACATTGATTTATGCCTTTGAATTGCCTATTGTAGAATTGACTATTGCCTAGAATTGACTATTGTAATGTTTTGTTTTTTGACTTGCCACGTACAAGCATTAAGGGTGTTCAGATGGTTCAGAATGCTGCGTCCTAACTAGGAGAAGAAAGTTTGACCATATTACTTTGGTCTGTTCTCCCTTCACTGGCTTCCTGTTCATGTGAGGTATGACTTTAAGGTAATGTTACTAACATACAATATTTTACATGGTTTCGCGCCCTTGTATTTGGCTGATCTACTTACACCTTATGTACCAGCTCGTGCTCTGCGTTCTCGGGACAAAGGACTGCTGTGTGTTCCGAAGGTGAAGAAGAAATCAGTTGGTCACAGAGCCTTTTCTTATCGCACACCTTTTTTGTGTAACACAGTCTGATTCTGTGGACTCGTTTAAGTCCAGGTTAAAAACTCATCTGTTTTCTCTATCATACAGTTGATTTGGACTTAGCTGTGTGAACATTTTTTTCAGCACTTTGTTTGTTAGTGAACTGTATTTGTTTTAATATGTTAATTGTTTTAATTCTTAATTGTTTATTGTTGATTGGGGTCACCTGAGCCTGGCCCGCTGATGCTGGACCTCGCTCCTGTGAAGCGCCTTGGGGTGACTTGTGCTGTGATTTGGCGCTATATATATATATATATATATAAAATTGAATTGAATACTGTAAGTCTCTGACAGGGTGACCAGGTTTTGACACCATAATCTAACAGTTGAGCACTACTAAAAATATAACTTTTTCACACATCCATTTTTAATTTACTTGAATACTAGCGAATTTTGATTCCACATACTGCAAGAAGTTACAGTACTTTATGTCTATGGGCCTTGTCTTGGTGATCTGTGGCGAACAGTCTAAGGCGCATAGCGTAGGTGCAGTTATTCACTTAATTAGTCATGGGTGTATTTTGGGCATAATATGAACTAAACCAATCAGAGTGTCAACTGTCATCTCCCTTAAGACCTGGAATGTGCCAGGTTACTGCCAGGACCTTAAATAGGAGTTTACCAAAAACCTGGCACACTCCTATTTACCGGACTTAAGATTTCTGGCAAGTTAATGGATCTAGGTGAAAGCATCAGAGTGCACCAGCGGACAGCAGCCAATAAAGCTCCCTGAGGTGAAGCAGTAAGGTGAGGTTTTTTTGCATTAGTGTTTACTTTTATTTCATTTATTGGTTGTTTTCAATTCAGTTTTGTTGTGTACAGTACAAGCAGCGTGTACGTGCATTGTGAACCTGCTTATCTAAGTCAGATCTTAATGTCACACCCTATAAATGCCAGAAGAACTCTGTGCTGGACTTTATACCAGGGTTTGAATGACCTATGGCATGATCGGTTTCTGCCTCCTCACGATAGCGTTTCACCAACACTGCGCCTGACCACACCTCATTTTAAGACAGAGACACCCATGGGCGCACATATGAGTGCAGTTTCACTCATTATCTACACGATGTGGGTGTGAAAATGACAAGTGCGTAAGTTGTAAATGAGGAATGAGACTTGCGTTGCAATACGTGTTACATATTGCGTTATATGTGTTTACTGTAGTTCATCATATGTGTGATTGAAGAAAATGCAATTCGATTATGATAAATGATATTGGAAAAAGTTAGCAGCCTTGCATGGACATGAAGGCCAACATCCTGTATCAATTCAGCATCGAGGGACTGTTTCAAACTACATAAAGGTGTTTGAGTTTTTTCTTTTTAATTTCACTTTGTCCTTTTCCGCCTCTGAGTGATTGATGTGTTTTATTGTTTTTACAGCTAAACCTGCTCCATAATATTTGACATGGGACTGAGGGCAATTTGGGGTTTGGTGTCTTGCTAAAGGGCATTTTCACACACAGGAATAGTTACAAATTGATCCACTGACCTTTCAGTTAATAGGCACTGATCTCTTCTACCTGAGCCACGGTTGCTCCTTTAAAACGAAGTTTCAGAACATTCCGTTATTACAATTTATCCCAGCATAGCCTTGATATGTGGACTCACAAATCTAGCAAATGATCCAAAATTACTATATGTAGAAGAAAAAGTAAGCAGGACAATTTTTATCACGATTATCAGTTTGTCTGCTTTAAAAATCATTACTCGTGTATTTTTAGCGCTGCCATTTATTCACACAGAACTCATACTTAATACAATTGACAGTTGCTTTCCCTTTTATGTGTTGATCTGTGTTTCAAAACTAACATATACAAGAGTGTGTAATCATGGAAATGTTTGGTAATGTTCCAGAAAGGGTGAAACATTACTTTTGGGATACAGGGTAGCTGGGTTGGGGTTGTTACAGCTCCATCGTGGTCAATGGAGCACGCGCAGAGAACTGCGTAGTTCCTTTTTTTCACTCGGGTTTCTTTACCTGGAAAGTTCTGCTATTTGTTGGGTTTATGGGAATGTTTCCCCCAAACTGGATGGGACTTGCTGCCCCAAATAAAATATTTCAGGCAGGCAGATTGAGTTGGTGTTGGCAGCAATGCTAGGGCTGCTTCCAACTGTCATATTGAAGAGCAAGCTGAAGGGAAAGTACACACTATATCTCTTAATTTACATTCCAACTCTCTCATGAGCAGGTAGTTCAGTAGATAAAGAGTTAGGCTACCAATATGTCGACCTGGATTCGATTCCCACCCACGCTACCTGTCTGTGTCCTTGAACAAGACACTTAATCTGCATAGTCTCAGCTGTAAATGGGTACTGGCCTTGGCTAGGGAAGTAACCTGAGTCAGACTAGTGTCCCATCCAGGGGGAGTCTTAGACTATCATCCGCTTCACGCTACAGAATAAGGAGATAAGCACCAATGGGCCTCAGGGCTTATATAGGACTTACCTCTTCTTTTGAATACTTATCAAAATAATGGTCTTATGGATACAAGTGGCAGAAATGAGTTTCCTTTGTAGGATGGCTGAGTAGCTACTTTATGTGCTTCGAGCATCTGAATATGATAATCCCTGGATGCTTCCCTTTAGAGGGTTTCCACTTGTGTCTCAATGGGAAAAGACCCCAGGGTAGACCCAGAACACATTGAAGGAATTTGATATTCCATTTGCCTTAGGAACAGCTCAAAATATCCTACAAGGAGCTGGAGGACATCGCTGGGAGACAGATGTCTGGGTTGCATAACTTGCTGCACCACCGCCCAGATAATAAGTGTAAAATAGATGGAAGACGTCTTTTGAAATTTGTGGGAAATATGTTTTTACAGCAGCCAAGAACATTTTTCTGGGACTTTATAGCTTAGAAATCTCAGGGCTGACATAATGAGTTATGTTTCATTTTATGTGTCTTGTGCAGTGTAATTTAAGTAGGTTTGTGTTCATATTATCCTTTAAATTTAAATGGTAGATTGTGTTATGTTTATTCCTCCTGTCTTATTTTTCCATAAAGTTTGAGTTCAATAGAGATCCACTATTAAATGACCATGCCAGCAATTTTGATGTTATGATCCAAATGGAATTAACATATCAAGTACATTATTGGCAGCTATTTAACTATCTATTAAAAAAAAAAAAACCTTTCCCCCCTAACTTTCCTGTATGCCACAGGGTGGAGTGCATTCAGGTATATTTTTAAAGTCAACTTGCTGATGGTTGAAACCTTCTTCAAATGCGTAATCCACTGTAATGTGTAATTTAAAAGGAAAAAAGCTGAGAAATTGTAACAGAAAAATAATTACCCAACAAAGGGCTCACTATGTTTTACTGATAAGAGCACACGCTTTTAGATTTTGACAATTGTTTAACTGGAAGACTCAGACTGTTGTTGACAGTCTATAAACTATCTTTGACACCACTAAAATACCAAGCTGCAAACTCTCCATCTAAAACCAGATTTAATGCAGTCTGCTAACACTTGTTCATTTATGGAATTAAAGAGTTACCACTCTGTTTTTGTTTTTTGTTTTTTTTCTTGTTTTTTTTTAACAGTGCCTTTTTAATCATCATAAATTAAGAGTGGTGCATTACCTTGCAATGAACCCCTTTAGCTAATTCACTGACACCTGCACGCAGGTGACAAATAGGAATTAAATTTTGAAGTTCATCATTAACAAGGCACTCATCAGAGTGCATAGCTCCACCAGGCTAATAAACACCGATGGCCAACAATTAATTTAAAAAAGCACTTTTTTGTATTCAATGATTATCTTTTCCACTGGTGGCTGTTACAACTTCTTTACATCTAATCTGTTCATTATGTACTTAGCAAATATGCACAGCATTACTGCAGTTTCCCTTCATTTTCTGCTGTAATGACATTCTGTTTCATAGTCTAGCTTGCATAATTCAAGAGTTTTGCTCCAACCATTACAACCGTTTTCCTCATGTATGCCTGAGTGGACTCGCTGAGAATTCCCTTGTCAACTTCGTTGTAGTTAACAAGAAAAGATAAAAGTACCATCTTTCCATGATTATGTTGAGCAACTTTGATATCTCCAAGCATTGTGTATCAAGTCAAATCATCTCTGAGTAACTGTCACTGTAATTGAAATAAGTCCTATACAGGCCTCGATGCCCATTGGTGCCGGTGCTTATTCCCGGATTCCTTAGCATGAAGCGGATGAGAGTCAACAACTCCCGCTGGATGGGATGCCAGTCCATCACAGGTTACTTCCCCAGCCAAGGCCAGTACCTATCTACAGCTGGGTGGACTAGGACAATGCAGATGAAGTGCCTTGTCCAAGGACACAGACAGGTGGTGTGAACGGGAATCGACCCCGGGTCTATATAGTGGTAGCCCAGATCCTCTGGAATAGAAGACATACAATAACAAGTCAAATATCCTAAGGGTAGGTCGAAGTTTTATGGATTTTGCTGTTGTTTTGGGTGATTAAGACCTTTAGACCATAATCTTCAGTGATAACATCACATGATTCTCTCAGTCTTGAATCGACTTACTAGGTTAGTAGAAATTGGAATTTTATATTTTTTCAATACCTGGTTATCACAGTGATCTCAGGGAAAGCATGTGGCCAAAAATATCATGATGAACGATAGATTAGATTGTAAGAAATCACTCCATTGACATTTTTGTTAAAAGATTTAAATATGATTTGATAATAGTGTCTTCATTGTGTTTATCAGTATGATTAATATGATTAAGCGTAATTTATGAATTCTATTCAGTTTAGCTTGAAGATGTCTAGGATTTTAATGGGGCAATGGGGCATTCAGTCAGATTTGTCAAATACTAGAAGAAATAATACCCCCCCACCTCCCTTGGCAGATATATTAACTTATTAAGACTGAACTATGTTGACAAACAGGGCTAATCATTATGTTGACATTTTCAAAATACCATAACACATGGTATTCAGCCACAGTCCCCTTTAGCCAATGCCCCACTGTAACTGTTGTGACACTAAAAGTTGAATCATCCACTTCGGATGACACCTTTCAAGGAGTGATGGAACACCACATCATACATGCAACTCATCCAACATGAAGTCATGCACTTGAATGGAGTGAAGCATTCGTGGAAATGTATTTTCTTATGGTCGCATACCTTTATCTTCCTGGTGAACTCCCTCAGAACTGTTGACTTAACACGCAACGTGACAGCAGGAGAAGGAACAGGACAGGTAAATATTAATCCTGACAAAAGCACCGTCGTAGCTTTGGAACTTCGACAGGATTATGGAGACATAATGCACATAAACATCACAATATACCGAAGAATATGAAGCTCAAACGAGACAAACACTAGCCAAACAAACTGATTCAGAAGCCTCAAACACATCACACAACAAAAAAAATGTGTTAGTCATGGACAAAATATAACAGATAATGTTAGAAATATGCTGTTAAGACCACATGTAATTATTCTTACGGTGCAACTGCTGAAGACTTATCTCCAAGATCCATCGAGCGTTGGATGATGAATTGTGCAAGTGATTCCCAATGCCGTCCTTAAGGGAATTATATGTAGATACTTCTCGGAAAGTGCGAAATTTGTTTGAGGTAATCTCCCATCAAACATTCCTTTTCATTTCCAGCTTTTTCCTCCAGTGGTGGTATTGCATTGAGATTCTGTAATGGGTTTTTTCATCCACAGCTGCACGCCAGTGTTGTTCTTCAGTTACTCTTAGAAAAGCTGTGAGTGAAGATCTTCCACTTGAGCCTCAAGGGTAGATTTTTTCCCCCCATATCTTCTCTTTTTCTGTGATGATGAACATAGTTCTTCATGTCTGTGATGCCGGTCATCACTTCTTTGACAACTTTAAAGTAGCATCCTTCAGCGGGAGATCTTAACGGTAAGGTAACACTATCCCCAAAAAAGAACTTTGTTGTGGTGTTTTCTTTGCATCACAGATGTGTCTTGACAAACTGTGAATGCTGTTTTTACTCCTTTGTCTTGACAAAAAAAGAATAGTGCTGCTGCTTCAACTTGTCTGAACAAAAATGTTCAGCACTCAAGACAATACAGCAGGTGCCTTGGGTATTTCATTTCTTTAAAAAAGATGCTTTTATTTATTTATTTTTTTTAAGACAAGACGCCAACCTTTGGAAAAATGTACGTACCAGTCTTGCCCAGGGTTTTCTTGCCTTGCAGGTGGTCGTCTCTTGAATGACTCTCAACATTGTATAAAGGTTTCTTGTGTAATTAAGATCAATCAGTAGTCAAATAAGAGAATATATAGGAGAAGACATTTTTAATTCTGGTGGACCAACCCAGCTGTGGTGTCGATCATCTAGCACTTACCCGCCTGCCCTGCACCAGTTTGCTCAGTCTCCTTTGCCTTCTTCATCATTTTCCAATCCTTTGGAAAATCCTTTGCTGTTTCAGAAGGCTCTGCAGTAAAAAGAAAGGGGGGAAAAAGAAGAAATCATATCATACATGCAAGATGAAGAGGTAAATCCTATAAAGGCACTGAGACCCATTGGTGCCCATGATTATCCCCGGATATCGTAACATGAAGCAGATGAGAATCTACGACTACCCCTCGACAGGACACCAGTCCATCACAAATTACTTCCATAGCCAAGGCTAGTACCCATTTACAGCTGGGTGGACTGGGACAATGTGGATGAAGTGTCTTGTCCAAGACAGGTAGCATCACCAAGAATCGAACCTTGGTCTATTAGTAACTCCTATCCCACTAAGCTAAGCGAGACTAGAAAGAACATCTATGACGCTAATTGTCATTCTCTTTTGTGTTTGTCTCTTTTTAACATTTTTGGTGGATTATTGTAAGCTATGTCAGTAGGTGGGTTTCCATTACCATTCAAATTGCACAATCAAAAATAGAGAATTGAAAATACAGTTAATGGAAACGTATATTTTGAAAAAAAAACCCTCTCAAATATCTTAAAAAAAAAAAGTTTTCACGCTCGCATGAGGTGGTTTTTCAGGCGATTAAAAAAAAAAGGCATATTTTGCAAAACTGCAATGGAAACACTTTTTTCTGCAATTATAGGACACGTGGCGTACAGAAAGAGTCACATGACATTCTGAAATACATGGTGTGGTACATGTGGATGGAGGAAGAGACAGAGAGCCTCTTAAACCTTATAAGAGACAATGTTATGGCAATAGTGGAATCAACAAAACAACGAAATGCCAATATTTAGCAGGACTTGCTCATCCATCGCCATGACTATTGGAATGACCGTTATTATGAAAGGCTAACTGGAATGAACGCAACCGCGAGAGGACAGAACCCAGTAGTCGCACAACATCACTCAATGGAAGTGCTGTCATTTCACAATTGTGTATTGTCGACATTCTGAAAATATTGCTTAATCTCCTCGAGGTGATGCTTGTTGGTATTGCGTGATGTGTTAGTTTTGCTTGTTGGATTAGATTATAAGCTCCAACAGGAACAAACATGTATGATTTTAGGGTTTACAAATGTTGTTGCCCGTTAAACTGTATTTTAAAAAATTGTTAGCTGATTTAAAGTTAGCGGAACTAAATTTTGTGGAAGCTGATTCATCCACTAATCTTTACATTATTATAATACATTCATTTAACTGATGCTTTTAACCAAAGCGACCGACAAGTGAGGAATCACAAGAGGTTCTTGAAAGTAGAGAGGGACGCCCCTGTTCTGATAGCATTTAGTAACTTGTTCCACCATCGGGGGACCACAAACAAGAATAGTCTGGATTACATTGTGTGTAGGGATGGCAGTGCCAGATGCTGCTCCTTGGAGGAGCACAGCGCCTAAGGAGAAGCATAAGCCTTCACGAGATGGGCGCAGGCCCAGTAGTCACTTTGTAGGCAAACATTAGTGACTTGAATTTGACACGGGTGGCAATGGGTAGCCACTGGAGTTTGATAAGGACAGGGGTAACGTGCCCTTTTGGGTTGATTGAAAAGCAGTTGCGTCACCGCATCTGTAAGGGATTCAAAGTGCAAGCCGGAAGGCTTGTTAGAAGGGCGTTACAGTAGTCGAGGCATAACCATGCCCTGTACCATGGGTTGGGTGGCATATTGAGTTCGGTACACCCTGATTTTCCTCATGTTAAATAGTGCGAAGTGGTTTTCAAAGATAGCTGAAAAACTAATCTTCACTAATTAGCTGTTACTGATCAACTGAACTGTGCCCACCACTGTGGGTTTGTGAATGTTACGTTATTGTGCTTCTTTGGATGACATAATATGATAATACCATTGATGATATTATTTGCAAATATCTTATTTTTAGAGTATGTACTGTATTATTGTTACTGGGTGAGCCGGAGCATGCCCTTACTAGTGTGTTGAATGGAAATTTGTTTGTATGTTTGTTTGTTTGTTTGCACATTCGTCACATGCTACGCACGTGCAAACACTGCTGCGCTCACCGCTTGCAAAAGATGCCGCGGCAACCTCACGTTTGGCTAACCAAGCTGGTAACGACACACTTTGTTAGTACTTGTATTACTGTTTTTCAATAAGGCAAACCAGAAATGAGCGCTATTAGTATTATTTTGTGTTGCTTATTTTATGGGCTACTCTCGTTATGGCCCGCCAGCATTAGCATGTTAATGCTGCGCAAGGAAGCTGCCAGCTGTACGATAATTCAACCCTGTAAGATGAACATCACGATTTATTTGGACCATACAAAAACGTCTATTGTTTCATATTATGCTCCATGCTTTTGTGTTGTTGCATTCTGTTTTGAATGCTCTCATTTTGTTGTGTGATACCAGCAGCAAACGGTGTGTGTTGCTGTGACTCCAGAGCTCTGCTGACGTTGCAGCAGTTTTAGCATTTAAACTCTGTTGAAGCCTTCAACGACACTGATTTAAAAACAAAAAAAAGCTTTCCGCATCATTTGTAACCATAAACGCTGTGAAACATTGAGAAATGAATAGTTTTTTCACTAAAAAGTGTTTCCCCCCCCCCCTCTTGCGCTCTTGGTGGTGCAGCAAAAAGCATTGGAGGCGTAGCCTTGAGTGGAGAGAGAGTGGGGGCGTTGGGGTCAGTTTGAATTGTTTAAATTCCAGATTAAATGTGTTTATATTTTTTACTTTTTTGTTTTCCGTTCAATGATATTGAAAAGTGAAGTTATATTTAAAGGAAATCCACTTTTAAAATGCATTTTAAAAAACAGTAAATGTTGTATGTTTCAAAAGACAGTAAGTATTTTTTTTCCATGTGCTTTACCTGCACATATACATTGCTCCGGCTCACCCCTTAATGCCATGCATTTTTCTAGTTATTATTAGATAGTCTTATTACTTTGGTTGTGATTATTGCTTTTAAACATCATTTAGTGATTTATTCCTGCCATATGTGTGCAAATTCCGTCATTTAGAACTCAACCATACTTGCTTTTTTGTTACAACTTGCAGGGAAAAAAATACTTATTGGTATTAATGACTGCAGGATTCTCTAAGTTTTAAATTTAAAGTGTTCAAACAGCAACCAGTAAAATTTTATTGAAATCCTTTTAATTAAAATTTCAAAAATATGAACTTAGAAAATGCTAACAAACATACCCAAATTATAACCTGAAATTTCCAGGAAATATGAATGTCTTAAGTTTCATGTCAAATTTGAAATAGTTCGTCCATTCTAATATTCCGCTGCAAATTAAAGCACCATCTTGGAAAGTACGTGTTTTATTTTTAGTTGTTCACATGCTCCGGCATATGTTCGGAAAGGTCGTGGCCTCCAGCAGTGAGCCTGGCTCCGAGTGGATGTTGAAAATGAACTACATAACACAAATGGTAAAAGTAAAACAGGCTGCAACCGGAG
This sequence comes from Chatrabus melanurus, assembly GCA_900302635.1. NCBI lineage: Eukaryota > Metazoa > Chordata > Actinopteri > Batrachoidiformes > Batrachoididae > Chatrabus > Chatrabus melanurus. The sequence continues at coordinate 15,846 of OMMV01204546.1, forward strand.
AAATGTTGGCACGAGGCCCTTTACATTAAAGGAGACCCACTCCTCTTTCCTCCTGCAGGAGAAACTCCCTCATTGCACTTATATTTGAATGTTTGGCTCAGGCTCTCATCTATTTTCCTAAATTCTGACATGGGAGGCATTTTACACAGAATAACTGTCAATGCATGTAAAGAATCGCGGATTAGTGCTGCAGAAACATTTTTGTAACAGCTGTGTGCTTCCTAACTCCGTCACTGTAAGTGGAGCTGTTATGTTGGCTGGCTTTCACTACAGGCGACTGAATCAGCGGGCCATCTTAAAATTAGAGGTTCGACATCTGATCTGCTGGGCTATTGTTGTAAGAAGGGAGGCAGGGCTTCTTTTTTATATCCGGCTTTTCACTCTGTCAATTTGACTGCAGTTTGCAGTACATCAAACTTAAATGTGGAAAATTCAGAGGCAGTCAAATCAAGTCTGGGAGCATGCACTGATGTCGTGCATTGCCCTGGGTGTCCTGGATGGCAATCACCCAAGCAAACAACCAATACCAGAGATAATGTGGTTTTAGAAAACACAACTGAGATTGACCTGACCTGACAAGATCTCAACCATGAGAGAGATGCCATAATAATAATAACTAGCAGGTAACCGGCTTGCATAACTGATTCTTCGGGTTATAATGTCCATCTGCCGTGGGACATCGAACAATTGTTATTATCATGTATTTACTGGATGTATGTATTTTAATGTTTTAAAGAAATCATTAGAACCGCAATATGGGTTAGTAATATTTATTGATTTTCTCAAAGGTGAGAGTATGATTTTATTAAATCATAACACAGTAGTTCATTGGTGCTGTGGGTGCCCTGGTCAATGTAGCATGTTTTATGGTCTGACAAGACAAATATTGAGCTATTTGGCCACAATGACAAGAGGAATGTTTGGAGGAGTAAAGGTGAGGCTTTCAAACCTAAGAACACTGTACCAACTGTCAAGCATGGTGGTGCTAGCATCAAGCTCTGGGGCTGTTTTGCTGCCAGTGGTACAGGTGCATTGCACAAAGTGGATGGAATAATGAAGAAACCTCCAAATTCTTCAACGTCACCTCAAGTAGTCACAGCTAGATGGTTGTAACCACAATTGGGTGTTCCAACAGGACAATGATCCCAAACACACATCAAAACTGGTTGTGGTTTGGATAAAGCAGGCTTCTGGAATCCATCCATCCATACCCGCTTACTCCAATTAAGGGTCACGGGGGGTGCTGGAACCTATCTCAGCGGTCATTGGGCAAGAGGCAAGGTACACCCTGGACAGGTCACCAGTCCATCACAGGGCCACATATAGACAGACAAACACAGCCACACCTACGGTCAATTTAAAGTTCCCAATTCACGTCTTTGGAAGTGGGAGGAACCCGGAGTACCCGGAGAAAACCCACACAGACACGGGGAGAACATGCAAACTCCACACAGAAAGGAACTGGGCACGGTGGGAATCGAACCCCAGACTTTCTTGCTGTGAGGCAAGAGTGCTAACCACTGAACCACCGCACCTCCCGGCTTCTGGAATGGCCTTCCCAAAGCCCCAACCTCAACCCTATTGAAAATTTGTGGACTACACTTAAATGCTGGGTCTGTGCCAAGAAACCAACCAATTTAAAAGAACTCTACCAATTCTGCCAAGAAGCGTGGTCAAATGTCGAGCCAGAATTATGCTAGAAGCTTG
>OMMV01204571.1:0-10198 GCA_900302635.1 Chatrabus melanurus
TATTAAACATGAAGAATAACTTTGATTGGCATATATGATTTATACGACTGTGAAAACAAACCACCAGACATTAAAATAATGTTGCTATAATAAATGAGCTTTTCCTCCTTTAATTTCTAATTTATTCATATTTTATTTATTTATTTATATTTTCCATTATAGTGAATCATAAACCACAAATGCTGACATCAGCAGGGATTACACAACTATTAGAAATATACTACAAGTGCTGACATCAAGTCAAGTGCTGAGCTATTGGAGATAGCTCAAATCCGTTGACAACTTACTGAATCAGCATTCTCCCAGCTACATTTTGGCAGTGGCAGACATTTCTATCTCTATTAGATACCTTACAACAGCGTTTTACATACCGGCACCTGACATTTTTACATTTTGATCCACTGGATCCAGAAGACTTTCTGGATCTGGATAGAACTTTACCTGCTTATAGCTATTACCATCTTACATAAGCATGATAAGATTCATCCTGATCTGTTGAGATATCACCGAGATGTACACATCCGAAGATGTTAAAAGGGATTTCCAATTTTAAATTTAAATTGCCGCCAAATCCTTAATCCGGATCAGATCCAGATGAAACGTGGTCTGATAGTTGAGGGTCTGATCCTGCATATACATACCAAATTTCAATCAAATCCAATGAGTTTTAACAGAGGAATGTTCTTTTTAGTTTTCGCCCACTATAAGAGATGGGGATTTTTTGAATAAAGAAAACTGAAGATAATCAACACGGTGCGTTTTAATGCATGGCCGCTAGATGTCGTTAGAGCTCGTATCAGGTTCACGCCGTCGCGAGGACTTTTCCCAAAACATTCCGCTGCTACGTCACGAGATCCCGCCGCGCCTCGTGCCGCAGCGTCTGTTGTCAGTGCACGAGAGACGCTTTGGAAGCTATCGGTTACACTTTAGCTGTTGTTCATTTAAAATTGACCGTTTGCGTGTTGTATATTTCGTAGTCCGCTAAAGAGCGGCGTTACGTCGCTGTGAGAGCTTTGGCTTTTTGCCGCCCTTTGTAAAGTGAATGGTAAGTAGCTTTTGTGTTCGTGTGTATGTGTGGTGTTTAGCTTGTAGCTTAGCCAGTTATCTGTCAGTGACACCTGATGGACGATACGTGAGGCATAAACAAGTCTGTCTCAGCCAGATATGTGACGTTACTGGTTAACTCACTGACGCTGTTGGTCATATTTCAAGGATTCAAGGATTTTTTTTATTGTCAACTTCACTATATGTGCAGGACATACAGAGAAATCGAAATGTTTCTTATTGCTAACTTTGCTTCCTTGTGATCAGTCAGCTCAGGCCAGGGTCCAGTGTCTCCTCCACAGTCTGCATTAAATCAGCACTCATTATAGCGCAAACCTCCGCCAAAACCCAGTGCTGATGATCTGAATTAAAGATAATTAACAAATGTGTGAACAGTCAATGACTCAAAATAGTTAACACTGTTGAAAAGCTGTTTCCAGAGATCAGGTGTGACTGTTTCAGCTTCAGCCGTTTTGAGCATGTCGGTACATGATATTTTTCTGAAAATGTCAACATCTGGCGTTCTGAATTTGTTCTTCATGCCGTCAACAGGTCAGTAACAAGCTCCGTGTTTGATTGCTCAGTTGAAAAAAAAATAGGGAACAGATTTTGTGGCTGTTGCTGCATTTGAATATGAAAAAATTACCAAAAAGTTTTTTTTTTTTCATTCTTGTATATGTTGTCCATCATGCAATGATTAATCATTTACCACAAAAACTAGAAATCACCATGATGACCTGTTTGAACTCAAATGCAAAATTATGATTCAAACTGTCTTAAAAAAGGTGACCAAGCACAGGACTCAGCATTTCTTGCAGACCATGTGGAAAATTCAGAACAGAACATGCTGAGAATGTACAATGAACATTCTGTGTTTACCCTGTGATTTTTGCACATGTGCAGTAGCCTAAAATACATGCTGAGAACAGGTACATGCTAGGTATGTGACATCGGACCTGGATTTGCACTTTTGGTTGTGCATTCACAGTGGATCAAATACATAGACTGTATTTATATTGGATGAACCCTCTGTGACGTCACCCACAGGTTTTCTGAAGAGCGGTTTTGAAGCTCAAATTGTGTGGCTCTGGATGTTGCCATGTTGGCAGTGCTTATGCTGCCTAAGTCCCAGCCGATCGTGGGCAAGACCCTGCGTGACCTGGGCAGGACCAATGAAGCCCAAACATGCCCCCATTTCAGAGTTACCAAGCAAGCTAAAGCTAACAGACTAACCTTGGTTTAGGTGTCTTATTAAAGCATATTTTTGCGGAATGGGTGGTGGTTTTCAGGACTGGTGGCTTGGGTGCGGGTATTAAAAATTATGACCAGTTTATTGCCTCACTAACAGTGGAGCTAAAGTCATCAAGCTGCTGATACCCACTAATGGTGCTAACATACAAATTAAATAACACGGAAATTTCATTCAATGGAATACTGGAGCACAGACTTTATATATGGCCCGTTAGGACAATTAACTGCCAACAAGCCATATTATTACAGATATTTGTAATAAAATGCTCAGAAAGGACAGACAGAGTTGGTCCACAACCATTAACAGCCAATGCTAATGGTCTATGCTAGCGGGGCTCTGAACTCGCCTTGTGTCGCACATAGCCTGTCACTCAAAGTGACCATGCCTCTAATTATTCATAACTTTATGGCTTAAAATATCTTAAGCGCAACTCCTTCTAAACCAGTTAGTGTATTTCAATGAAACTGCACACAGTGGTAGTGCACGGTTGCGCACTGCATGAAGATGTGCATGAAGGAAAATAATCCCAGTCCAACGTCTCCAAGGGGTGATAATCTGACTTTTTTTCTTCTTTTTTTTTTTGAGTACATCATGCTTGTCAATAATGTACAAGCGTACCTGTTGGGCTCTTCAATACAGAGGTTAACCAGTTTGTTAATTCAGGTATTTCATCACAAATGATTTGCTACCACCTATATCATAAATGCAACCAACTAGTTTGGCGGAGTGGGGTGTATCATTTTGTGAGTTTGGTCTCTAGATTGTTACTATAACTCCAAACCCCGACTATAAACATAACACCTAACCATATCTAATGTTTATGCATTTAGCAGATGCTTTTCCCAGCATGACAGACCAGCAACAAATTTAAGTTTCACATTAACAGGCTTGCTCAGGATTTGGTCATCTTAAAGCTGTGGTTATAAATTGTAAATAGTACGGACATATAGCTGGATAGGAGCCTTCACTGGTCAGGATATATTTACAATTTGTCCAATGTAATAGTATATACTTGTAAGTAATGGAACCATAAGACAGTTTTTTTTCTGTCACATCTTCCTTTTCATTCCTTCATTCATTTTGTGAACAGTCTTATTCCAATTAAGGGTCATAGGTGGCTGGAGCCTATCCCAGTGGTCTTTGGGCAAGAGGTAGGGTACACCCTGGACAGGCAGCCAGTCTATTGCAGGGCTGACACACTGGATACACAAATTCAATCACACTCTCACTCACACCAGCGGTCAATTTTAGAGTTTCTAATTCACCTAACTTGCATGTCTTTGGAGGTTTGAGGAAGCCGGAGCATCCAGAGGGAACCCACGCAAACACGGGGAGAACAGGAAAACTCCATACAGAAAGAACCAGGTCGGATTCGAACCTGGGACCTTCTCATTGCGAGGCAACAGTGCTAACCACTAATTCACAGTTTTTAAAAAAAACTAAAAAAACCCCGAAAAAAAAAAAGAAAAAAAAAAGACAAGTGTTAGGATTAGAGATACAGGCCAAAAAGTTTTTTTTTTTAAAAAGCCAACAAAAATGCTTTCATATCGTGAAATTAAAAAAAATACAGACATAAAATGTATACGTGACACAATTACTGGCACATATTAATGAATTTACAGCAAATCATCACTTTCACATCCAGTTTTATTTAGAAGTCAAGGGATGATACATGAACATTTTCAAGTCACTGAATATGTCTTGGACTTCAACCAGCCAATCATTAAGAAATACAACGCCAAATCAGAAAAAGTTGGGTCGGAATGGAAAATGCAAATTTAAAAAAATAAGCAGTGATTCTACATTTACTTTGATTTCTGATTCATTGCATACAGTATGAACCAAAGATATTTCATGTTTTGTGTGGTCAACTTAATTTCATTTAATATAAAAAGTTGGGACGATAAAGCATTTACCACTTTCTAATGTTGCCATTCCTTTTTACAACACTTAAAAGACGGTTGAGGATACAAGCGATGAAGCGTTTCAGGTGTTGTTTTGTCCCATTCTTCCTGCAAACACGTCTTAAGGTGTGCAACAATACAGGGTCGTTGTTGCCTTTTTCGTTTCAAAATTCTGCACACATTCTCTATTGGGGACAAGTCAGGAGTGCAGGCAGACCAGTCCAGTAGCCGTAGCCTCTTCTTCCGCATCCATGCCTTTGTGTGGAGAATGTGGTTTTGCATTGTCTTGTTGAAAAATGCATTGACGTTCCTGGAAACTATGTCATCTTGAAGGCAGCATATGTTGCGCTAAAATCTCAATGTACTTTTCTGCATTAATGCTGCCATCACAGACGTATAAATGACCTTTGCCAAGGGCACTGACACAACCCCATACCGTGACAGACCCTGGCTTATGGACTTGTTGCTGATAACAGTCTGAATGGTCCTTTTCGTCTTTGGTCCAGAGCACATGGCGTCCATTTCTATCAAAAAAGATCTGGAATACTGATCCATCTGACACGTTTCCACTGTGTGATGGTCCAACCCAGATACCTCTGAGTCCAGAGACATCAATGCCACTTCTGGAAAAGGTTAACATAAGGCTTCTTTTTTGCACAGTAACATTTAAAGTGGCATTTGTGACTGTAACTCTGACAAAGGTTTCCCAAAGTAATCCCTTGCCCATCAATCAAACAAACAATCAAACTTTATTTGTGTAGCACTTTTCATACAAAGAAAATGCAACACAAAGTGCTTTTACAATAAAATAGTACAATAAACCCCACCCAACCAGAAAACAAACTAAAACCTATAAATAAACTATGAATGAATAGAGGTAAAATTCGATTAAAAGCCAGACTAAAAAGATAGGTCTTGAGTTTGCTTTTAAAAATATCAACACACTCTGCCGTCCTCAGGCAGGCTGTTCCACAGACATGGACCATAGTAATAAAAAGCTGCCTCACCCTCAGTTTTATTTTTGACAATAGGGATGGATGATTAAAAGGCCAGCACCAGAAGACCAGAGGGTTCTAGTGGGTTCATAGGCCAAAAGCAAATCTGATAAATAGATAAGACCTTGGTAGACCTTGGTGCCCTTTATGCCCTTTATGCACTGAAACTCCTCCAGATTCCTTGAATCATTTAATGATATTATGAACTGTAGATGGAATAATATGCAAAGCCCTTCTAATCTTTCTTTGAAGAACATTGTTTCAATAATTTTCTCATGCATTTGTTGACAAATGGGAGATCCTCTGCTCATCTTTGTTCCTCAAAGACTCAGCCTTTTGTGGATACTGCTTTTGTACTAAATCATGTTTACAATCACCTGTTGACATCACCTGTTTGAAATAACATCATTAAATTTTATTTATTTGTTTGTTTGTTTTTACCTCATTACTAGCCCCAAATTGCCTCTGTCCAAACGTTTTTTGGATTGTGTTGCAGGCCTGAAATGCAGGAATGGATATATATGGATGGTTGTTTGCGAATGAAATGAGGTTGACCACGCAAAACATGAAATATCTTGGGATCATACTGTCTGCAATGATCTAGAAGTCAAAGTAAATGTAAGAATCACTGTTTTGGTTTTTTTTGCATTTTCCATTCCGTCCCAACTTTTTTTGATTTCGGGTTGTACAGTGTGGTACTGTATGGTACATCTGTCTGGAGTAAGCATTTCTTCAAAACTGAGTAACCATGCAAGAAGAAGACGAGTGAGGGAAGACACCCATGACAATTCTGAAGGAGTTATAGTCTTCTGTGGCTGTCACGTCAGGTCAGCGCAGGAGCATGCGCTGTTGCCGCACATTACCACATCTACCACACTATCGAGCCGCATTCGGTTCAGGATGGCAACCAACTCAGGCAGACAACAGGACCATTCCCACCTCTTGAAAGTAGCCACAGCCAAGTCAAATGTGGGTATTCCCTTGGCCTTCTCCAGCCATGGGGTTCCTCAACACTAAGGCACCTGCACGCTGGATCATGCACAGAGAAACATGGCATATGGCCAAAATGTCATTGCTGTCGTTCCCTCACAATAGAAGTGATACTTCTCATCCAAGTCTCTTTAAGTAACTGTTTGTTTGACACAAAGTCATTCCAGTGGTACCCAAGGATCCTCCAAAGAGACCTGGTACCAACGGCATCTAGTCATCACTTGAGGTCACTGGTTAGTGTTAAAGCCTCACAACTATACAGTAAGACGGGAAGCACCAGGGCCCTAAAGACTTGGACCTTTGTTCTCCTGCGCAGGCATTGGCATCACCGAACACCTCTTCAATGATCTCATGACTCCATAAGCTCTACCAAGGCTACTCTCATCCTCAGATGCTGAGGACCCAGAGACATGAATGTCACTGCCGAGATGAGTGAATGTCTCTCCAGGTTCCACACTTTCCCCACATGGAAATACACTTGGTCCAGTCCAGGAAGCCATTGAAAGCCTAGATCGTAGGCTTGATACAGGACAGTCACAAACCCAGACACCCCAATTCCTCACTCAGCTTCTCAAGTGCTGCAATCAGGGTATCCATTGATTCTGCGAAGTCAAGGTCAGTAAACCTTTCCTCGCCTACAAAGACACCTTAGCCACTGGTTTGCACAACCCTACCCACCTCCCAGTCCTTGCAAGCATTGAAGAGTGTTGGTGCCAAAACCCATACTTGACAAACACCTGGGCGAAGTCGGTGGTTGTGATTGGCGAAACTGTGCAAAGTGCAACTTTTGTCAGTTGTATAGTTTCATTGTGGTGTGTGTGGCACAGAGAAGGATTTTCTTAAAAAGATGTAAAATTTCAGCTACAGTTTGCTAGAAGGCACATGGGAGACTCGAGCCTAGATTTAACTTTTCTCTGTTCCACTCCACTACAACATAGTTTAACACACAGAACCATTCACAATACCACTTACCTTCTAGCAGTCCAGTGATGCTGCTGTCCACTGAGTTATTACAGCTCGACTGCATTACAGGTTGATGGCCGAAGAGGGGCTGTGTCTTACAGAATGAGCACCTTATCTGAAATCGAGTTGTAATGACTCAGTGGACAGCAGAGCTACTGGACTGCTAGGAGGCTACGGTAAGCAGCTAACAGTATAATCCGTAGTCTGAAAATGTTTATCTATGTTTAGTGAGGTGAACATGTGCACGTTTTCCTCTGTAGGGATCCTTTCCATGCTATTAGACACTTCTAATGACGTTTTTGCCTGTTTAGTGGCAGCAAGAAGCAGTTTACTCTGTGGTTTTTGATTGCCCTATCCAATGACATTATATAGCCGGTTAACCCATGACAGTGTTTGCATTCTAAACCAATATAGCACAGATTAATTTAGTTTTTGTCCTGACTGAAAAAATGAACCATAAGACATCTTAAAAAATAAAAAAAATAGAGCCTAGGTTGAAAAATCCCAGAGTTCCCCTTGAAGCAGCTTCTTCTTCATAACAGAAAATCTGTTTCGACCTAATGAAGTCGGTGAATTTGAATCAGTCCTCCATACGTTGCTGTTCTGCAGGCTTTGAAGGTCAGTTTCAAGAAAGATGCTTGTCAAAATAATTATGAATTTCTGCCAATTTTCTTTACATACAAGTAAGCAAATGACATAATGTGAGCAAAAATAGAAATGCAATCTGACTAGTTATTAAAAGCCTTCTGGCTAGATTGCATGTCAAAACTAAGCTTGGAATTAACCTTTAGTGACAGGTTCTTTGTTCAGGCTACAGTTTTCAATCAGGCTTTTCTTCATTCCACCATTCTCATCTTCAGTAGTGCTTGTGTCTGAGCATTTGAGCATGAATAAATACAGGGTTTTTGAGCTCAACTGTAAAACGATTGGCATGTGTGTTGTGTTTTAGGCATTCCTTATAATTTTTGTGTATTGTGAGTTGCGTAGGTAGGAAAAGGAATATATTTTCATGTTAAACTACTTAGGTGACCTGCCTGGAAAACAGTCACAGCAGCCCAGCATTGACTACCTGCACTCCCCTGAGGATTCAAACCCTTGGCAACATTCAAAACTGGAGTCAGTTGACCAAAATATCGACAGATGGATTGTTTTTTGTTTTTTTGCCAAAATGGAACACAACTACCTGTACCTTACATAACAGGGCTATGCGGAATCTTTTTTTAGAGTTGTGTGTGGTGTCACTCCTGCTCCAGTAACTCAGGCAGGTCAGGTCAGCTGGAACATTGTCTTGTTGATGCCAAAATTTATCAGCCACTCCAAATACTCACAAAGCTCTGGGTTTCCTATTAGAATGGAAAGGAAGGTTTTTCCTTATCTGTCAGATTATCTGGTAACACAGCCAAACAGAGATGACAGGTAAAAATGAACAGACATTTTTGTTTTGGGCCTGTTATTATGCTTCCTGTTTGTCAGACCCAGGCAAACGAAGATGAGCTGGGCTGAGGAGGACTGGACAGTGGGGTTGTCTGGATGGGTTCTGCAAAAGGTGAAGGAGCTGCAGGTCCAACAGGAGAGACTGTCAAGAGAGAACAAGCAGAAACAGCTGCAGCTGGATAACAGCCAGACAACCCTCGAAAAACAGACTGTGAAGGTACAAGCAGGCATGCCGGTTTAGCACCAACACTATTATCAGTTCTGATAGAAATCCTCCAACATTTATTCATGTAGTTTTAGCTTTCTGCTCTACCTGATTAGCCAAGTCAGTGTGTACATTTGATCAAGCGTTGGTATCTACATATTCTACTGGCTGAACACAACCATTTTTTAAATTGTTTTCCAATAATGAAATCTGCCACCTGTCTTCTCCATTACCTTGTCAAGTATGAGGAGGTGCGTGCAGAGCTCCAGTCTTTGCAAAGGGAGTTCTGGAGTGTTCGGGAGGGGGCCCAGGCGGGGGTGTCCACAAGGGAGCGCCTATCCCAGGAGCTTCACTCCAAGCTGGCCCAGGTGTGCGCTTTGGAGGGACAGCTTGAAGCTGCTCGGGCTCTCAACAACAAACTCACCCAGGAAGTCAAAAGGTCAGCACCACCGGAAATGAGCTGGGGTTTTCAGTCAATTGCTTTAAATTTATCTGTCTTCAGTTTTAAGGAATTACTAGTGCGTTGACTACCTGTCATTGCGTGACGGTAAATGCCCAATACCAACAGAAAATTAAAGGGGAAAATACTGTGTAATTTTAAGAGTCAAAAAATGAGCGACATCTGACAGAAAACATCATGATTCAAGTGGAGCCAAAAAAAGAAGATAAATAAAAGCAACAAAAAAAAAGGGATGGTTGAATATCTGAAAATGGGAGAAATACTGGAAAGAACAACTGAAGGGGAAAGCAAGAAACTAAACACTAATCAATCATGAACAACCTGATATATTCTCTACCTCCCTGAGGAAACTACAAAAATAAATAAATTAATAAATAAAATAAATTAAGAGGCAAAAACATACTGGATTCCCTTCACTGTTCATAAATATCAACATAACCTCTTCATGGCAAAATATTAAAAATGCCTAAAGCCTCGGTCACAACTGCACGCACGATTGGTGGGATCGTGCGTCCTCTGCAATTTGTGGGTGCTGTGGAGGATGTAGAGGCAGAGGAAAGGTTGCATGGGCGCTGTCAGAAAGGCGGAAGAACGGCGTACGGCCGCCGTGCGCATCACAGGGGCAACGTGAGATGTCCGCAGGGACGGCAATAGCAACGTGCGGTCACCGTGAGCCTTTTGTACTCCCGGCCCGAGGGGTGCCGCACTTGCGGCATGCCTCATTTGTGTACGCACGTTGTGGGTGTGTGCGTCGTCCACAGCACGCAGGGACACCTGCTCCCTCACAGCATGAGACGTAGACCACGGACGTTCTGTGCTGTTTTTTTTCCTTCTTTTTTAGTAGTAATAACATATTGAACATCAGGTGAACAATACAAACACACATATAAACAAAGTAAACATGATGCCAGGGGTTTACATAAATTTACTACATGTTAGTTCATTAAAGTG
>OMMV01204573.1:0-12670 GCA_900302635.1 Chatrabus melanurus
TCATGAAGATGTTGCAGACAGATGTGTCGGTCCTGCTGAGGGGAGGTGACAAGTGGTCTGGAAGCGCGTGGTCGGTCGCTCGTGGTGCCAGTCTCATTATATCGTCTCCATAGACGGGAGATTGTGCAAATGTTAAATTGGAATGTCCTTGTGACCTGTCTCTGTGACATTCCAGCAACCAGCATACCAATGGCTTGGTCCGTCTGATTTTGTCGCAGCCGTGGCATGGTCATGTGTGGCTGAAAGACAACGAAAACTGGTAATTAAGACCGGCACAGTTATCGCTAATTTTGAGATGAGTTGAGCAATTTTCTCAACTTAACCTGTGTCGGCCACAGCAACTTTAGTCTGTGCTTAATCAAGCGGAACGAGACATAACGTTTGAAAACTAACAGAAATTTCACATCTTCTGTGGCTGTTACACACTAAATCCACCATGCATTACTGGGATTTTATGGGAAATGTATTGAATATTTTCACAGTTTGAGTGCTGCATTGCAAGTTTTGTTCAGTATAGTTTATAGCAACATCTAGTGATGAGGTTTCTAGACTTGATCCTCACCAGTAAAGAAGGCATGGTTACAGACTTGATGGAGACAGCACCTATTGGGAAAAGTCATCATGTGTGCCTTCACTTCAATCTCAGCTGCTATGCTGAGAGGACCCAAGACCCACCCTGATACCTGTACCATAAAAGAGACTACACAATGATGCTGGAAGAAGCCAGAAATCTGACCTGGTACTGTAACAACCGCCAGGATGTCAAGAGCAATTGGAGGCTCTTTTCAAACAACATCAAATCACTCATAGAGCAGTTTGTGCCTAAGTTGAAACCACCCTGAGAGTGCAAACATAGAAACCTGATCTACATGACAGCCTCTGCCCTGGAAAAGATCAAAGCAAAGAAGGCGGCATTCAAATCCTGGCAAAAATCACACGAGGCAACAGACTACAAGCGGTACACCAGATACAGGAACCAAGTCAAATGGGCCTGCCGTAAAGCTGAAAGAGAATATGAACAGAAGCTTGCAAGAGTTGAAGCAGAATCCAAAAGCATTCTTCGAGTAGGCCAGATCAAAAATGAAGACAAGAACTGGAGGGCACGACCTTTTGACCAAAGACGGTGTAACCCATACATCAGACAAACAGAAAGTGGATGTGCTAAACAACTTTTTTGCCTCAGGTTTTACCAAAGAAAGTGATGATTAACTTCTGGCATTTGCTGACAGACTTTTTGAAGGGCCATTAGATTGAGATGGTTTGGACATGTGCAGAGGAGGGACCCAGAGTATATAGGGAGAAGGATGCTGAGGATGGAGCCACCAGGCAGGAGGAGAAGAGGGAGGCCAAAGAGGAGGTTTATGGATGTGGTGAGGGAGGACATGCAGGTAGTTGGTCTGAGAGAGGAAGATGCAGACGACAGGGTGAGATGGAGACGGATGCTCTGCTGTGGCGAGCCCTAACGGGAGCAGCCGCAAGAAGAAGAAGAAGATTAGATGACATTAATGTGACTGTGGAGCAGGTGCTCAAGAAGTTATCAAAGATAAACATCAACAAGTCACAGGGGCCTGATGGAATAAATGTGAGAGTGCTTTATGAACTGAGGAAGGTTGTAGCTGAGCCATTGACCAACATCTACCAGGCAACAATAACATCAGGAGACCTACCGTCGGAGTGGAAGACAGGACTGATAACCCCTATATTCATGAATGGCCAACGGAACCAGACTAAGAACTACCGACCAGTTAGTCTAACATCCATTCCCTGCAAAATCTAAGAGCAGATCATTAGAGAAAAAAATCCTGAACCACATGGTAAGCAACAATCTTCTAAGCAAGTGTCAGCACGGCTTCATCAAAGGCAGATCGTGTGTCACCAAGCTCCTCGCAGTACTGGATATTTGGACAGATATTCTAGACAGGCGTGGAAATATTGACTGTTTTTTCCCTTGATTTCTATAAGGCATTTCATACTGTCCCTCACAGAAGACTCATCCACAAGCAGAAGGCATATTGTATAAGAGGTAAAGTCCTGAGATGGCTAGAGAGCTTCCTGAGTGGCAGAATACAGAGAGTTTCTCTATATGGAATCCTTTCCCTCATAGCCAGGGTAATCAGTGGCATACCACAAGTTAACATATTAGGCCCGGTATTGTTTATCATCTTCGTGAATGACATGCCAGAAATAGTACATAAAAGGATCCAGATGTTCGGTGATGATACTAAGATTTTCTCAGAGAGTTGTAATGACCCACAAGAATAGCACGAAGACCTCAGGACTCTTGAGAACTGGTCCAATGACTGGCTCCTCAGGTTCAATGCTCAGAAATGCAAAGTATTGTACCTTGGACAACAGCAAAGGGCATATGACTATTACATGAAGAATGATGACTAAGATATCAAGCTACTTCATGTCAACCCGGCACTGATGTTTAGTTGTCACTGTGAGCAGCAAGTAAACAAGGTCAATAAACTGCTTGGGCTCATACGACGCTCCTACACTTACCTGGATGGTGAAACACTTGTAAGTCTCTATACTTCACTGGTTAGACCACACCTGGAATACGCAAACAGTGTCTGGTACCCAGCTGACAAGAAAGAATCAATTTCCTGGAAAACATTCAATGAAGGGCCACCAAGCTGGTTCCTGGACTGAAGGACAACCCCTACAAGACTCCTCTTCAGAAACTGAAACTACCAAGTCTTTACTATAGAAGGGTAAGGAGCGATAAGATTGAATTATACAAGCACACTACAGGACTCTATCAAGTCATGGCAGCATACATCAAGATGGACAAAAAGAACACCCGAGGGCACGAAAAAAAGCCGGTGAAACAATGAGCATTAAAGATTTTGAGGCAAAACTTTCTGATGCTTAGGGCCACAAGTACCTGGAATGCACTTCCCCAAGATGTAATTTCGGCACCCACTCTGAATGCTTTCAAAGCATGCCTGGATAAGCATTGGGCCAGATTTCGTTAGAGCCTCCAGTCATTGCACAATCACTTTAAAGCTGAAGGTACATGTTTAGAAGTGCCAAATCTTCCAACAGGCTTCTAAGCCTAAACATAGAAAAAGTAAGTATGTATGTAAGTAGGATTCAGATAGCAACCCACCCCAGATCCTACCCTCAGTTGTGGGATGAGAGGTGTTCTTGATTATGCCTGTTCATAAATTACTCATCTGTAAACGGTGGCTGATATTATCACTTTAACTATACATCATTCAGGCAATTAAGTTTTTTTTCATTATAAACCATATTTAGTGTAATTTCTAACATAGGTTATAAATGGTTGTCATGGTACCAGGGAAACAAATTGCTAAAATAATGCAAATAGACTTTTAGATGCCTGCCATGGTAACCAAGGAAAACACTGGTAAAAATAACAAAGAGAAATAGGCTTTTGGGGGAAAAAATAATAATTGGTGTCAGCACAGTAAAAACCATAGACTGTATATATACTAGAGAAACCCACCATGACGTCATCCATAGGTTTTTCTGAGGTGCTGGTTTGAAGCACAAATGGGATGGTTCCAAATGTTGCCATTTTGGCAGTGCCTGACTCCGCATAACTCCTAGCCAACCCATAAATGGGTAGTGTGGGCACGTGTGGCGCGTGGGCAAGCATGACTTTAGCAGGACGAATGAAGCTTGCAAACCCCTTGCAAAGCATGGGAAGAAATGTTCACTAATCCAAGAAAACAACTACTAAGTAAAATAAATCCAACGACAGTTATGCCACACGAGATGCATCATGCATGATGGGACAGGACAGGCGGAGTGGTAAATTTGAAATCAAATACTATTATACAACAGGTTAAATGGTCACACAAATATAACTATTGTACATGTGAGGACATTGCAGGCCTGTCTGGTTTCATTAAACATCACTATGTCTAAAGCAGGTTGTGGGTCATTTGGGGTTAATGTAACTGAGGGGTCTGTTGCTGCTTTGTAGAGGTGCGTGCTCTCCTAAGTGCCCCTGTTTTTACAGCCTGATAATGTTTCTGATTAATTTGCAACTCCCTGATTGCAGATCCCTAAAAACTTTAAGGGAGGACAAAACGGAAGCGGATAGAAAGAGCAGCCATGGGGTTGGCAGACAAAAGAAAATGCAAGACATCAGATAAAGAAGTTGGCGGCGAATTGAAGTCGATTTGATCCTTTGATGTCACCAGGACACCCAGAATGGGAATCAAGCGTTACCGAAACACTTGCAAATCAGAAATCTCTTCCATCTCTTCTCTCGCAATGCAGATCCCCTCTTGTCTCCCAATCTCTATTCTTTTTTTCCTTCAGTACTTTATCACATTTCAATCCCACCCCACACAGATAGTTTGCGCTTTCCCGCCCTTTTCTGTTTCTGATCTACTTTCCTTCCTGGATTTCCACACTTTTCAATCACGTTTCTTCACTTTCATGTTTATCTTCATTCCTTCCTCTATCCTCTCCTCTCTCCCTCCCTTTCTCCTTCTCTGAAATGTATTACTGTCATCTAGTGTTTAAAAAAAAGAAGCATGACCTGGTGGACCAGGCGGGTCGAATTCCTCCTCCGTTTAGCAACCTGCCATGTGCATTAGCATTCAAGACATCTAAGAAATCCCGTAGCGGCTAAACAGTCGATTCCTTGTTAATGGCATTAAAGGTTTTTCTTGCTGAAGGCCATTGAAAATGTTTTGTAGAAAGACAAAAAAAAAACACCACGTGGTATTGAACAAATATTCTCCAGTGTGTCCTATAAGCTTAATTAGTTATTTTGTTCCTCGAGCGCTAAATAACCTCAATAATATGTAGGTTTTCCTCTAATTATCTCCAGTTTAATGTGGTGATGAAGCGTAAAAGGCAGCCACTGAGAACACTGGATTTCTTTCAGTTTTTTCTCTTTTATGCCAAACAGTAAATCCATATTTGCATCAATAAATGAGAGCAATTAAAGATTGCAGACACTCACCCCTTGCTGATCAGCTGACCGCATCTTCAGACGTGCTTCTGTTCCATCCTGTTTGAAACGTCACAACAGCTCAACTGGTATGAAAGCAATAACAATTTCAACCATCCTGATCCAGATGAATAAGATTCATTTATTAAGATTTGAAGAAATTAGTGAGGAAATCGATCAGAGGTTTGTCACCGGACACGAGGCCAGTTTCTTTAATGATGATCTCACGCCAGCGCTTGTGGCTTATTTTTCACTGCCATCAAAGTTTAGTGGAATCACACAAATGTGGATCATTTAAGACAAACAGTTTTTCTTTAAACTTTCAGTTGGTGCGCTAGACACTACAGTACATTTTGTTTGCACTGCAACCTACAGTTCATGCAAGTACACTGCATGCACATTTATTAGGCAAGTTGTATTCTGCATTTCCAAATACCAGTGTAACACCCTACAGTTAGTTTTTTAAAACCTAGTTGTTATAGTTACATCACATTCAGACGTTTGTTTGTTGAAAATAAATTTAAAAAGTCCAACATTTTCAAACACCTCATTAGTTTATTAATGGCTGAAAATGTCAATGCTTTAATTATCTTAACAGCAATGCCTGTGATTAGAGATATTATTTTCAATGACTCGTGCTTTTTCTGCTCCGCAGGCTCCCCAATCAAGCAATCGGCTCAAATGGCTTTGTGTGAGCAACAAGAAAAGAGCTCATTGTGAGAACAGCAGCTGTGTTATTCTCACGGAGCTAAAGAACGGTTCTCCGACTGCTAAGGCATTCATGCAAATTAATTCTTTGTGATTCAATGATACCGTAATATATGGTTCTGAGTGGCCTTCGCATTTTATCAATTCTGTCCAAATTTGAAGCACTTTATCTTTGACCAACACAAACATTCCACCATGTTTAATCCATATTGACTCCAAACTGTTTGAGTTATGACCCTGACTGTGACCTTTCATGAAGCAAGGTTTCATGCACGCAATGGAACCTGGGAGATTTATGATGTTGACTCAGCAATGGCTGAGGAAATAGCAAGCGGTACATTTTAATTGCATTTCTTTATTTGGGGATTCCACGTTCACAAAGACATTTGGACACCCAAACTTGATGAACTATTGTCTTGCATTTTACAATGACCCATTTTCTGGGATGTGCTTGCAGGCCTCCTTTTGACACAGGAAATGAAGCAAGGCTTCATGCGCACAATGAAACCTGGGAGATTTATGACATCAATTCAGCAATGGCTGAGAAACTCTCCCAAGTCTTCTGAAACTGAAGAAAAGACTGCAACATGTAGGTTTCTGTCCGTTAAGATTATGTTTTGATGTCAACTATTGCTGTGAATGGCGCGAATCCGGGCAATCCAGGTGGCGTGTTTTGATCCGGAAATGGTCCTGGATGCTGGAAATAGCATCCGGGACCCCCCAGAGGCCCCACAAAGTGTGCTTAAACAAAGGACTATGGTACATTTAATTCCACTTAATAACAAACATCACATATAAGCTGACTCAAATCTTACATCAAACCACATGTTGAATATTTCATCAGCACACCACAGATGATATTAGAATAGCCATTCTAAATATCCCGAATAAGCATTGTCCCAGAATTTGACTTTGGCCTCTAACCTTGACTTTTACCCAATTATTCTCAAAATCAAATCACTTTGTCCTCGACTAAAACATTCAGACAAATCTGGTCCAAATTGGATCAAATGTGAAAAGTAGATGTGTGTCAGTACATGGGGTCAAGTTATGGAATGAATGTGATAATGAACTAAAGGATAGCAAAAGTATGGGTATATTTAAGAGATTGTTTAACATTAAAACAATAGAAAAATATAAAAGAAGTGAATTATAAAAACGGATATTTGGAAACCTGCTAAGATATTATCTCAACAGGTTTCTGGAAATGTAACTCGCCTAAATTGGAAAGGGAAATTTCAATCTTTTGGGATAATATAGACAAAAAAGGCATATGATGAAACTATGGATTTTTTGGGGGGAAAAAGAGCTTTTTTTTAAACTTTATTTTCTGTATAGACAAAGCGTTGTTGCTATTGATGTTCTGACTACTCAGGAAACATGCAAAAGACTATAATTATCTTTAAAGGGTGGACAAATAAGCCTAGGCTTCAGTCTATGCCTTTTTTCGGTCAAAGAAGAAAGTAATGTTCGAATGAAAGAAAAGAATTGTGTAAGGTCAGTTTCATACTGATCTGTTCATTTGGTTTGTTTATTTATTTTTCTTTCTTTTCTGATAGTTCTTCTTCTCTATATATGATTGATTTCTGCAAACTATTGTAATTGTACTCTGTAAATGATCAGGAAAAAAACCTAAATCTAAAACTATTCTATATATGTTATTAACACACAGATGGACGGATGGACACAAAGGACAAAGGATTATCCGCCTCTGCCACCGGCGCTGTGCGATGATAAAGTGATGAGCTTTCGTGCCCCACTTTACAGTACATTTTGAGGTGATGCTGGTATGTTAAGAGAGAAAAAGAACATGGTTAAAGTGACAGAACTGGAAGTACTTCAGTTCAGGAAGTCCGTACACGGGGAGAAGATATTCAGTGAACTTTTCAGCCTTTGGTTGGGAAAAAAAAAAAAGGGTTTGATTCTGTTAATCTGACAGGAGCAGGAAGATTACTGCACTCCAGAGTCTGAGAATGGGTGCGGTGTTGACCTGCCTGGCTCAGGAAAATCGGAGCCAAGTAATCAGCGTAACAAAATGCAGAGCGTGGAGTTGTGTGGTCTGGCCTACAGGTACAGAGCTACAGATCCCTTCACAGCCACGTGTGCCAACTCCAAGGATTTCAAAGTAGCACGAGGAGCCACAGGGCGGCAGCGGAATGGGTGTAAGGACTAACGTGAGGACATCTGTGGGTGTTCAAAACCAGACAGGCTGGGGTGTTTGGGGAGTTTGAAGAGGCTAAATGAAGTGTTTTTGACAGAGCTGCAGTGCATCATCAGAGATACCTTGGAGCCCCACAAACTCCCGAGTGAGGAGGAGTCTGGTTTTATGGAGGAAACTGCACAGGATGAAGCATGACGACATGATGCGCTTTGTAAAATTCGAGGGAAATGATTTTAAAACCAGTACTGCAATTTGAATAATCTGTTCAGTTTCTTTCAAATCAAGCCTTTGTTTGACTTATCTGACGAACAAAATGAGTTATTCATCATCAGAGATCTTGGAATCCGCAGTTGTTTAGAAACAGCTCTGAGACATTCCTGACTTGTATAAATCTACAGTCCTCTTTCTCAGATCTGCGCTGAGCTCCTTGTACTTTCCTGTTGTGCTGTGTGTTGGTCAATAAGGTGAGTGCTGGCAAACAAACCCTTTTTATGTTGGCACAGAGGAGCTACCAGCTGTAGTCAATCATCATCACTAACAGGAAGTTCCTTGGTTCCTCGGCAAGTTAGCGGGCATTTTGCAACTTTAAGCACGACTGAATTAATAATCTACACTGCAGGGGTGGTGGCCTAAGTTGTGTCAGGAAGGGCATCCGGTGTAAAACTTGTGCCAAATCTACATGCAGATCCATGTGGGGTCTGCTGTGGCGACCCTGAGTTTCAATTGGGAGAAACCGAAAGTAGATTATTTAATTAATAATCTACACCAAACAAGAGTTCAAAATGAATACAGGACAATGAGATATAGATCAGAGTCCCAGAGAAACAATTATTTGTTTCTATACAAAATGGGATGCATTCTTACCACCCTCAGTCCAACACCCACACGTACCAACCACTCCCCCCGCCCCTAAAAAAGTGAGTGAGGATTTCACCTATGAGATTCATATATAGAGTATTGACTACCTGTCGCTGCATGGCGGTAAATGCCCTAAAATCCCAACAGAAAATTAAAGAGTAAAATACTGTGGAATTTTAAAATGGTTAAAAACTGAGTGACTGGTTTATTAGCAGTGAAAGTAACAGGACATCGGTCTATCTTAAAAATGAATTCTCAAAATGAATACAGTGACATATAGCTCAGAGTCCCAGAGAAACAATTATTTGTTTCTATACAAAATGGGATGCATTCTTACCACCCCCAGTCCAACACCCAAGCATGCCAACCACTGCCCCCCACCCCCAAAAAGTGAGTGAGGATTTCACCTTTGGAATTCATATATGTTGCCTCAGACGTCCGTCAATCCATCATCAAGAGTAGTTTCAATCTTATTCACTCTTAAAGCATTGAGTACAGGTGCATCATGCACCCCAGTGGCCAAAATTAGAATTGAAATGCACCCAACATCGACTATGTCTGAGGTTTTAGTGAGGTGACCTTGTGCGCCACGTTTCACCTTGATATATCCAGTCTTTGTCAAGATTCCTGAAACTCTGCCCCCTGGTGGCTACAATTAGAATAGAAACGCGCCCAACATTGAACTTGTCCGAGGTCTTATCACCTTACTATAGTGAGGTCACTGAGGTGCCCTTGTGCACAAAGTTTCACATCGACACAGGAAATCTTTGTCAAGATATCGTGTACACCCAGAGACACACGCAAACAGATGCACACACAAAGTCAAGCACTTCCTATGCCTGCTCTGCCTTCAGCGACGCAGGTAAAGTAAAAATGATGTGCAGAATATGTCTCTTTTCAGTGTCTACTGTGTAGAATGACGAGGTTAGAGCCTTGACATAAAGAATCGGCTGCATTTAAAACAATATTAAAATATTCCACCTGAATTCATGGCGGGAAGCCAACATCAGGCACAATAGAAAATATTCATTTACTTTAATCAGTAATTCACTTGCCAGTGTGCGGATAAAGACGTTGAACTAACCTTTCAATAGCTTTCATTGGGGCTGAATCATGCAGTTGCTGTATCATGCTGACGGAACATACACCGCTTGATCAGAAATCACAGCTTTGACAAAAGTGAAGCAGTCGGTAGTTTCACTGCCATCGACAACCCCAAAGAACTGCTTTATATCAGAGAACATCGTTCTGCTCGTCACAGTCACAGATCAGAAGGAAACAAAAAGCTTTCAGTGCACAAGTGCGATCTCTGGTTATCTCTTCATGTCGAGTTTAATGTGGAGGAGATCAAGGCGTTTCAGTGACATCTTACTTTTTAATCAGAAAGTGGAGCCTTGTCAGAATGTTGAAGCTCCCTCCGCATACAAACCAAAGCGTTTCTCAAAGCTGGATGTGGTTTGAGCTGCTACATGTATGGACAAGGTTTCAAACCGTGACCTTCCGGGCTGCTCAGTAAAACGAAGAACGAGGCTTAATCAAGAATCTTCAATGAATTTTTGATAATGGTGCTGAGTGGCACCATTGTCAAAGTGTCATCTGCAATAAAGTTCTTCAATGACATTTCAAAGACATGCTATTTGAAATGGTTAAGTGTTAAAAAAAAAAATCAACCCACACTTTTAAAGCTGTGGTCACACCAGAAATGGCCAACACTACTGTTACCAATGTAGTTTGTGGAAAGAGGCCACGCTGAGTGTTCAGCAATACGAATCAGAACTCTATTTTAAAGTAATCGATACGTCTACGTGTTCTATGAACTGGTCAATGGCATCGATTTTAACATTATGAATTGGTCGGGGGACGGGTCATTATTTCGACGGTCCATTGGTCCGAAAATTAGGTTTGGGTTAGGGTTAATAATTATAATAGATTTTTGGGTTTTGGGGGCTTGCCCCCCAATTTTACAAATAAAATCATATTAAAACACATTAAAACTTTTAACAATAAAAATTGTTAAAAGTAACTCTATTTTGCTCCATTTTACTAAGTTTGAACTGCAGATAACCATTTTTAACAATTTTCGGACCAATGGACCAATGGGCCTTTGGAATATTGACTAGTCACCATTGGTTGAGTTAAGCTATTACACTTGTACTTCCGTGTCTTCAAATTCTCATAAAAGTTCAAAGGTCAGCACGAAACCCTCGTGAGACTGGTCACAGGAACATTTGACTTTGCCTAAGAAGCAAAAACAAAATGAACATGTCTGGTAGTGATAGGCGGTATATTGGATCAATGTACTCATTTGAACTTAACGTTCGGTTTAGTTCGTTTATACTGTCATACCGGTTCAGAACTGGAAAGTTATGCTATGCTAACAGGCTAAAAAAAAACGGCTGGCTTCTTCTTCTGGGCTTCTGCTATGCTGCACTTTCTGCTACTGTATGTGGTGCTGCCCCCAATGGTGAGCAGAGGCAGCGCCAACGTTCTGCAGCACAGTAGAAAAAAAACCTGAAGAAGGCCCCTGGTCTTTCATGAAATATCTATTTCAAAATAAGCACTTTTGGCTTATTCGAATTTATCATAGAAAATGAATGTTTACATTAAACAAAGAATTGTATCAGATTGCATCGTATCACACCAAATCGAATTATTCCATAATAAAAAGTATTGTCCCAAAGTCACATTGTAGCCCAGATACGTATTGGATTGCTTTATAACGAAGAGATGCAGACCCCTAAAAGCTGTCTATAGCAATCTGACATTAGTAAAACACTAACCAGCCAATCTAGCATCATAAGTCATAAGTAGTGACAGATTTCTAAAGGTCTGCTGTGGTGACTGGAAATGGGTCTACACTTCTGCCAGTGGTGGTGAGAAGTTTAAGCAGCCAACTACTGCCACTGGTTTAAAATTAATATATTGATACAGGATAAAATAAATTTACAGACTGATTTCTTGCTGCTAATGTTAACTGACGGCTGATTTAACAGCTGATTTAGCTACAAAAAACATCATTAAAATCACAAAATTATTGAAAATACATGTGTCCCTGTCCACCGTAAAACTGTTTTAAACGTTTTACTAAAAACAGTTTAAATCACAAAACTTTCTTACCTTTACCTCTTGTAGTAGCGATTGGAGGAAACACATTTGCACAAACAACGTGGAGCGGATAACATCAACTTTACACCAAAATCATGCAAAAGGTGATACAAGTACCAAATTTGACACAATGGTGGACCTTTGTATTCTTATTAGTTTTACCCGATTAGCCACATGAAATTCAAAGATGGGGGCCATTTTTCAAGATGGCTTTACTCCCCTCAGTAAAGCATGCTTTACTGAAGGGATCTGAAGGGTTATTTACGTGGATATTAAAGTCACCCACAATTATGATCTTATCAACATGCGTCACCAAGTCAGAAGTGAAATCAATGAATTCATCTAAGAATTTAGAGTAGGCACCCGGGGGCCTATAAACGATGACAAAATAACATGACTGAAGTTTATCAATCTGACCGTCCCTGCTCTTTGTAGCCTGAGAAGGACGGAGAATTATATGTTCAAAAGAGTCAAATTTAACACCCTTATGAACTATTAATCCAAACCCAGATTGATGGATCAATGCAACACCTCCACCTTGTTTCGTATCACGAGTGACGTGACTAAACGTGTACGCAGGTGGGCAAGCTTCATTTAACGGCTGATTAACATTTGGTTTCACCCATGTTTCACATAAGCCGAACATATCTAGACGGTGTTCCAAAATTAGGTCGTTAATCAGCAGTGATTTGGAAGACAGTGATCTTATATTAATAAAGCCCATCTTAAGACAGTTACTAGATTCAGCAGATGCTACAGTTGAGCTGGGGAACGATTTTGTCTTAATATGATTCAGATGTCTCCGTTTAGGTTTACGTAAATCTAATGGCCAATCTGCGTGTGCCAAGAGTGAAATAGTTGGAATGGTTTGATTTGTAATAGGATCAGCTGGTGCAGTA
>OMMV01204576.1:15714-27349 GCA_900302635.1 Chatrabus melanurus
AAAAAACTCCCCCCCCCCCCCCCCCCCAAAATGATTTACTACTTTTAGAGGATAAAAGCAGCAGGTTGGTGCTAGCTTTAGCACAGCTTGGAAATATGTCTCGTAATACTTATTTCTAGCAATCATACAGCTAGAAGTTGTCATTATTTTGCCTTCTACCTCATTTTACATACTCAACTGTTACATGTGAATTAGTGCACGCGCCACTTGAGAATTTCCATCTGAACCAGAGATTATAAAAGCTTGTGAAAGTTATTTAGAGAGAAATGAAACACCTTTTTGTTTTTCTCTTCACTAATCTGTAACTGAATCTGTTGTGCCAAGATTTCAGATTTATCCTTCTGCATAAATCCTAATGAAATAATAGGATTATTGATCAAATGTTATTGCATGATCTGAACTTTACTCTGATTTGAGTACCTTAGAAAAATTATCCAGAGTCTCAGTCATTGGTTATTGGCCCAGTGCTTTTATGCTGTGGCTGGATGATATGGCCTAAAACTTTAGTTAGGTTTGTGGTGTTTACTGCCGTCGGTGGTTCATTTAATCTGCTCTGTGGTTAGACCACAGTGCTCTGTAGACCACATTTTGTTGGAGACAGCAGTTGTATTTGACTGATCTTGGCTGTGCTTCCAGCATTAGCATTCTGTGGTCAGCTGCAGCAGCACAGAGTTGGGAAAACAGCCAGCCAGCGTTGAACAGCTTTTGCTGGAATTGGGCTGCTTGGCACGAACTTGTAAATGGACTGTATTTCTATTGCACTTTTTCATCTGATGTAGATGCTCAAAGCACTTTACACACACTCGCACACTGATGTCAGCGTGCTGCCATGCAGTGCGCTCAACTGCACACCTGGACTAAAGCCCTTGCTCAAGGACCCTTCAGCGAATTATTTATTTTTATTTTTATTTTTTTCTGTCTCACGGGGAATCAAACTGAAGATCCTCTGGTCACAGTTCGCTCTAACCTCTAGGCCATCACCTCCTCCCATATGTGCTTACTTGATCATGTTGCGTTTGCTGCACAAAAAAGCGTTTTGATCAAGTTTGTGGCTTTCTTGTTGAAGAAATTTGACCTTGGGGTTGAAAATAATTGCTTCATGCCACTCTTGAGGCATGATATGATATAAAAGTTGATTTAACTGTCCAGCCCTTTTGTTGCCCTGTGGTTACGTGTGGGGTCTACTCTGGTGTCCAATGGCCAGTTCTGTTGTTGACGTGCACTAGCTGTGTATGCTATACTTTTTCACTGACATATGCTCGTTAGTCAAAACTTAGACACACCTGTTTTGTCTGTTAGGATTTGATAATGCAAAATCCACAACATTAAATGATATACGCCATGCTTTGTACCCCTAAAAAACAAAACTAGTACTTCTCCATTCACATATCTCGCATATGGCATAGATCAGTGCCAACTATAATGGGGAATCTAAGCAAGCAAGGGCATTGAGTGCATGGTTGCAGTAATTTTCCCTTCCATGCTGACGCAGAGCATGCTATAATTTATGCTTTTTTTTAATTTGGAGACCTTCTCTGCTCCACATAGTGTTTCAGTGTGCTTGGTCAGCGCTAACACAACAGAAAAGTGGACCATGAGTTTGAAATAGGAGACGAATATAACGGGATTATCACCAGGTGACAAAGGGCACAACAAACTGGACTAGTTGCTAATTTTTAAGAGGGTAGTCGAGTTCCATACTGGCTCAGGGCCATTGGTCAGTCCTGCTGCCAAACCCTGGCACCGTGTGAAGAGTGCAATCCTTCTTAGGTTGTTACAGCAATTAGCATTGTTTGCAGACGTGTGCGATCCCTGTGCCCTCAGGTGGGTAATGCCATCAAGTCGTCACTGCACGGTGCTGCACTGAAGAGCAACACCAAGGAGGGTGCACGGAGTATCCAGGTGGAGATCACACCCACCTCCTCCAGGATCTCCCGCAATGCTGTCACCTCCCTCTCTATCCGGGGCCACCGCTGGAAGAGACACGGTGAGAAGCGCAACACAAAACAAATCGCTCAAAGGTGCAAAGAGAAACCCATCCTGTGTGAAGTGTTTTTAGTCTCATACGTTACATCCACAAAATTGACTGTATAAGTAAATGTATGCCAAAGGAGAGAGAGCAAGAAATTTAACTCTCCATGTTTCATTCACTACCACATATTGCATCACTGTCCTCGTGTTCGTCATAGTAATTATCTTCATCCTTCAACTACCAAACCCATCGGCTGCCGTTCCAAAGCTTCCGACTTAGATATGAAAACCTGCTTTGAACCGACTCATTTCACATGTTTATTTTTCTAACCTGTTATGAACCATCAGAATTTGGTGGTGACAAAGAAGCAGCCAATCATACAGGGTTTTTTTTTGTTTGTTTGTTTTTTTTTGTATCAGGAAACCACAGATAGAGCTACTCAGTCAAAAATGCAGCCAGATTTGCAGAAGCTAATTTAGCTTTTTTTTTAAATTTTTTATATTATTTTAGTTCTCGGAGTTTAAATCCTGTGTAAATTCTGTATTCAGAAGAAAATAAAGCATATGCAATCGGCTCCTCTATTGTGTGCCCTTTAGAGTCATGGATGAGGATCAGTACATGCAGATTACAGATACAGCAGACAAATTATAGCCTTCGGATATCTTGGAGACAAGTTTAATGAGTAGGTTTTAATCTGGACCCTAACGCCCCTTTTTCATCTCATGATTCCTGCTCATTTTTACCCCTGTCAGAGCTGCTTCACCAGGCATAAAGCTTTTGTTCCAAAGAGCTGATTAAGGGAAATACTATTAACAATTAATGTGTTGGGGTGAGTGAATGAAATTAAATTCCACTCGAATGGGTGGCATGCTCCCACTTAATCACACTGTGCCAAAATGTAACCAAAATCCAGTGAATACAAGCACAACCATCTTATTTCGTTGGTGCCATTTGAAGCAGATTTTGTTTTGGAGGTGTTTGAGTGTTTTTGGGTAGTGGCAGCGAGTGTGAGGGTAGCTGTGTGTGGTCACCTGTGACAAACATGTAAAGCTACATTACTTAAGCTGTCTATGGTTGCTTTAACAAGTAACTTCCAAATTGGCAAACTGCATGGAAAAGTAATATGATGCTCCAGTGGGCATTTTACTGCAGTATAACTCGTTGCTTAACAACCAATACTTTGCACATATGTTCTTGTATCTAATCAACCTTACAACTTACTATCCATGAACATATTACTTGGGGTTGGCAACAAATGAGCCATTTTGGTTGAGAGCAGTTGTCAATGTCAGCAATTCTTTGCTCATCACTAAAGGGTATAGTTCTGATCTATGTCCATTTGAGTATTGGCTTTTTAAAAAGTAACTTGTGATAAAGACAGATATAGACTCCGTGCAGTCATGTGACCTTCAGTGCCACCGTCGACATTTTTGTAGGCAAAAGAGGGGCTGGATTTACTCACGTGGTGCCCAAATAAGGCTGTTGCTATTGGAATGCAAAGCACAAATCTGTCCCTCTAAACATGTTGAATACTTGGATGGAACAATATGTGGCAAAGTCTTTGCGAGCTGGAGTGCAGGATCCATGCAATAGTGAGTGCAATAGTCAGGTTCACTATGTCAATAAAAGAGCTTTCTTTCAAAGTTTATGGAGATTAGCAAGTCAGTACATTTTTGAAAAGCGTATAACATGAGGAATATAAAAATCAATGTTTACATTTGCACAGCGGCTATTTTGAAATTCCAAAATGGCCACCATGAAATGAAAATCTCATAATATCTCAGCCTCTTTTTGACATAGAAACTCCAAAGTAGTAAACCTATGTTGTTTATTTGGGCCCAAAGAATCCAAAAGGCACTAAAAAAAGAAATGAACCACCACCAAGTTATACATGCACTAGTTGTGGTAGTATATGACTGGAAATGCTGAAACAAAATTCAACACATTTTACCAATATTTTGCTGTTGACAATTGGCTGAAAATAGATCATATCAGAAAAAGCTTGTTTCTATATCATCTGTACTGTAAATTTAAAACCACCACCATATATAATATACTACATATACTAGCACCAAGTTAATCATAGACTATATCTACTTGTTAGCATTTCAATGAAACACAACTTCACCTTCGTGGCAAGATTTTCCCCTCTGATGTTTGAAAATGGCTCAAAATTAATGATATATGGAATTGCTTTTTTTAAGGCCATCGGTGGATTCCTGGGGTCTGAAAACACTTTAAAACACTTTAAATGAATTCTCTATGTCAATTAGTACCACAGATATCTGGAAATTCTTATTTTATGGCTGCCATTTTGGCATCTGCGCAAATGTAAACGTTGGTTCTCAGATTTTTGGTGTTATAATCTTTCCAAAAAATGTGCTGCTTTGCTAATCTCCATCAAATTTGAGCAAAAATCCATAGTGGACCTGACTACAATCTGTTTTTATAATTTCACACCCTGCCTATTCTTCCATAAACTACATGATAATCAATTAAAACTAGTTCAACACCACGTGTAGAGCAGGTGGTTGTGTGGCATAAGAGTCGAACTGCCAACCTAAAGACTGCTATTCAATTCCAGTTGTGTCCACTTGTGGTTTCCTGTCTCTGTCCTTGGACAAGGCACTTTATCTGCATCGTCCCAGTCCACCCAGCTGTAAATGGGTACCAGCCTCAGCTGGGGAAGCAACCTACAGTGGACTGGCGTCCCATTCAGGGGCAGTCACAGACGCTCATCCGTTTAACGCTACAGAAATCTGAGATAAGACCACACCCGATGGGCCACGGGGCCCGGAAAGGATTTACATGTTGACACATGTCATGATGTCCGACAAGCAAATGACGCAAATCAAAGTTTGGAACCGAGTAGAAATTAAACCGTTGAACTCCAATCCAAACCGGATATATTCAGAAGTAACCCGAGGTGGATGAAATCCGGTTTGAAATAGCCCGAGGCTAAATGCAACCAGGTTAAAATGCAGAATGTAATGTACGCTCGTTAATGAGCAAGGGAGCCGCTCATTATCAGGAAGCAGTCTGACATTGCATTGATTTTAGCCTTGGTCGTTTAGCAAAAACTATAGAGAATGAGCAAATGATGACGTATAAAGAAGTAAATCTATCTAAGGAACAATGACATAAATGCACCTTTCGTCACTGTGCACACACAGTGGAATTCTACAAACTCGCCTGAGATGTGAAGAATGTTCGTCCTTTCCAGCTTTATCTAAATGATCTGATACTACTCAAACAAAAAAACAACAACAACTTACCATTAGGGAAACGTCTGCTAAATATCTGTCTTGTTGAAAGCAGCTCCTGATACATTGCTGCTAACCGTTTAGGTTGTCTTCCTGGGTCTAATGGAAATGCATAGAACAGAATATTCATTTGCCCGACCCGACTGGTGCAGCTGTGCGTTGAGCGTGAACCCACCACAATGTACTTTGTGCCAGAAGTTTGA
The DNA here is from genome assembly GCA_900302635.1 of Chatrabus melanurus. NCBI lineage: Eukaryota > Metazoa > Chordata > Actinopteri > Batrachoidiformes > Batrachoididae > Chatrabus > Chatrabus melanurus. The sequence goes on from OMMV01204576.1 coordinate 21,153, forward strand.
AAACAAGAGAATCTTGCGGGACAGGATTCACGATTTTTCTAATCTCGTTAACTGGAGCAAAACTTTTTTTGCCTACCAAGGTTGCGATCATGTGATCTAATGAGGTCATTTGCACGGGGTCTATTGGTAAACATAGGAGCAGTGGAACAATAGTAAATGAAGCATATCTTTGCTAAAAAAATATATATTGTGTGCATTTGGATTAATAAGTTTTGACCCATGCCTCATTGACTTGGATGGCCTATAGTGCAGCCGGCCACAAGGAGGCGATGGCGACATTTTGGCTACGCTTTTACGGAGCCGATCTTCCCACCGTGATATTATGGTTCATGGTCCAGCTCATTCATCTCCATGTAGCATTTACTTTGACCATTTGTTATGTTCTGATCATTATAATTTGTCTCTTTATTTTTCTGCCATTACATTAATTACTTTGTGTGTTTTGTGTCACTGTTGTCCTGTGTGCCTGTGCACATGGCCTTTTTTTTTTTTTTCTTTCTTCTATGTGTTTACATGACATGTCTGTGTGTCCATCTGTGCGTTTGTATACATGTCTGTGTGTTGTCCCACTGCTCCCCACGCTCTCCCCACCACCAGAGTCCCAGGAGGTGAGTGTAGACAGTGAGGCTGCACCGGGGAGCGTGGTAATCCCCGAGATCAGTGTGACAGGTGTGAGCGGCGAGCGGTTGCCCAACGGAGATTCTCTGCGGTCACGCCCAGATGGCCATGCCCAGTCCAACGCCGAAACACTGGGCACCACCTCCGAGGTCAGCCTGGACCCCAGAGGTCATGACTCCGCCCCGCGTGTTCAGGAGGTCAGGAGGCAGAAGTCTGTGAGGCGATTGGTGGAGAATGAGGGTTCTGGGTCAGCCTCCACAGGGAGGAGCCAGTACTAAGGTCCTGCCCCTCCTTCCCCTTGCCCCAGTCCTGGGGTAACCTAGGTAACCATGTGTAGGGGCGTGGTCTGAAAAGCTGCATGATGACTCCCCCTCCCTTTTTTACGCTGGGCTCCACCACTGTCTCTTCGCCTAATTGCACCATTCCTCTCATCTGCCTTTCCAACATAATTGATTCATTTACTCTCTCCTTTGTGGCTAAAGCTTCCTCATGAAGATCTCCTGCTCAGACTCATTAAATCAAATTACTTCTTGAAGAGTTAACTTTAATAACGGATCAATAACCAAATAAAACTGCATCATAAATAAATGTGCTTCGCTGAATCACGCGGTCAAAATAATCTGACTGCTTTTGTTTTATGCAGCATGAAGCGGATCCCAGTAAAGCCAAATTAATGAAAGACGGAACAATGCAAAAAAGGAGCTTTATGATCATTGTGCAGTAATACTGTACATGTAAAAGTTACCTTTTCTGTAAAACTCCTTTGCTAACTGCTGTTTGGAACAGCCTGAGGTCAGTAAGAACAAAAAGACTCGGCCGCCTTGAATCATAATTCCCAAAAATCATCTCCGCTTAGCAGTGCAAATACCAGGAGTGACACTTAACATTAATCTATTGTTGGGACGTGTCTAACTCCTGGTTTTGACTTGTGGGATTCATGATCTTGGGTCTCTTACAGCACATCTTGGTACGCCTCAACACATTCCGACTAGGTTGCCACTGGAGACAGATTGCTCTCTTCTAATCGGTAGCTAGGGGTTGAGAAAAGATTTGCAGATCTTGAATTATTTGCAACAAGCGCTGCTCACGCTGTTAAATCCAGACTTGAAGACTTATTCTGGAGCTGACTGTAAAAAATTTTTTTTTTTACCAAGACCTGCATATCCGTTTTCACTGTTGTTTGCGACGACCGTATCAGATCTGAGGCTAATTGCACAGATGTGGATACGCTTTGTGTTAGTCTTAGAGTGACTGAAGATGAGCACATTTGTGTGAGGGTGTACGGTTTGTAACTCTGTTTGCTTTCCTTCACTTTTCCCTTTGTGGTCTTTCCTAGGCTTATGCTCACAGCGCCTCCGGTTAACCTAACCCGTGTGCATGACTGAAATACACAACTTGAATTGTCTCCCGTCAGGTGGCGAGGTGTCCCCGTTTGCTGAGGATGCTAATGGCGCCACCTGCTGGAAGACGATAGCGCTACTCAGTCACACAGCCCATTACAAAGTTACAAATAATTTTATGCAAATCAGCATGAGAATATTATCAAATTATGCTAATATTGTTGTCATTATGTAATTATTTTGGATTAAATGGGCTGGATGACAGATGAGATGTTCCTGTTTTGCTTCACCGTTTTCCGTGTTAATATTTGGTTCCTCTCCCTGTCTGTCTCACAGACGCAGTGGATTTGGGTTCCCCGGATGAGCTGATGGGTATTTCAGAGGTGGATGAAGGGGTGTGGCCAGGTGGGGTGGAGTCTGACATGACCCCGCCCACCATTACCATCAGCAACAGCGTCACCACACTGAATCTCGGCGCAAAGGCTATGAAGAAGTGTCGGCTTGGCGGGCGCAGCAGCAAGGACAAGGACAAAGAGGCGGGCCCACCAACAGCCGGCCGGGCCGCAAGTGAGAACGCAGAGCTGTCAGTCAAGCGGCTGACGCTGACATCCAGCCAGTCTGTGCCCAAGGCGGGGACCCTCACCAGCCTGACACGTACCGCCAGCGCCGTCTTTTCCCGCTCCTTCGAGCAGGTGGCCAGCAGCAACGCCCCCAACTCCAGCAACCACACCACCTCTGAAGCCGGCCGCTATTCGTGCAGCCTGCAGGAGGACGGTATGGGCTACCTGAGTCCCAGGCCAAACCATACGCAGCGCTCTCCCAGCATCAGCGTGCACCTCGGCTCTGACCTTTGAACCCGTACCTGAACCCATGCCATCTTGTGACCCTACACCTGTGACCTGGAACTCCAAGCCATGTCGACCGCAGATGACAAACACGAGAAACTAACCCTCCCGGTATTTCTTCGTCACTCCGGTTTAGTGTCTTGGGTCCTGTATCGTCCACCAGTCTGCCGCTGGGATCCGTTCGCACATCTGAGGAGCGCTGGCTTCCTCTGCTCCTCTTCTCCAGCTGGGACTCCTCTGGGCTCCACGGAGGCCGTATGTCAGGGATTCCACGTAATTTAGTGACCTGTTGCCGTCAAATCGTGCCAGGACAAAACTGCAGAGCAATCTGTCGTGTTTGAGAACTTAAGCAAATGGGTGCACTGAATTGCAAAAAAATAAAAATAGAAAAGTATTTGGAAATTGTTTTAAGTGATATTTGTTTATCTGCATGGCTTTTTCATACGTCTGTATTTCTTGCCCAGAACAGATGTTTCTTGTCAGAACAGATGTTAAGTGTGCGTGTGTACGATATGTATGAATGTAGTTATTTTTAGAATAAAGGCTGTTGATTGTGAATCAAGGTATGATTCACATCAAAACAAGTATTTCTACTCATGTAAACAAACCGATCCCTCCTATAGCAATAAAAAAAAAAAAGGCACTCATTCAGCGTTTTCCACTTTGTAGTGTGATTAAACCAAACTGCCTCCTTTCAGCACTCATTTTCCAGCAGTGCTTTTTAAAAAAATAATAATAATAAAGCAGAGTTCTTCCCAAAAACATCAGAAATTACCACTAAATCGAGCTGTTGTTTTTTTTTTTTTTTTTTTTTTCTTCTTTCTTTTGAGGATACGTGAGTGATTTCTGAAGATTTTTGCACTCGAACAAACAAATGACTTGTATTTTCTTATGAACAAAAGAGGTTTGACTCTTGCCTGTGGTGTGTTTTTCCTGTAAGAGAGCTTTATTCCTCTGGATTATTCCCTCACACCTAATGTCATTTTAAGACTGTCACATGTGATTTCTGCGGTGGGATGACATCCAGGGAAGCAAAGCATCATGACACCTTCTTCCACATTCCAGATGTTAGTCGTACTTTGGTGATGTGTTTCCTGTGTCTTGCCTTGATGTTCAGCGTTACCGTGGCGGTATTCTTTTGTACCAAAATAGGAATAAAACTCCACCCATCGGGTACATTTGGTGTCCTAAAGCAAAAGTGTATTCTGTTGTCAGTGTCCGTAGTGTGGTGGGGCAACAACAATCACACGCTTCCTGTTTGTAGGTTTACAGGATCAATGTTGTACTAATGTTGGTTTCATTGGCCCCCCGTGTCTGACAACAATGCACTGCTACAGCTTCTGGGAATAAAGTGTTTATATTTCACCTGAGTGTTGGGTTTTATTGTCTGGAAGAGAGCCTCAACAAAATGTACAGCCAGGCCCATAAGTATTTGGACTGACCCGATTTGTGTAATGTTGCATCTGTACACCACAATGGAGCTGAAATGTTGGTTATGTTGTTACAATGTAGACTTTTAGCTTTAATTCAGGGGGTAGAACGAGAGAAGGATTTTCTTAAAAAGAAATTTTTAGCTGTATTTTGCCAAAAGGCATATGGAAGACTTGAGCTGAGATTTAATCTGTTTTCTTGTAATCCTTCTGTTCCACGCCACCACGAAGCTGTAAAACTGGTGATGCAACGGACAGAAGTTGCACTATGCACAGTTTCTCCAATCACAGCCACAGAAGTCTCTAACTCTTTCGGAGTTGTTACAGGTGTCTTGGTGGCTTCCCTCACTAATCGGAAAAGAAAATGTCACTAAATCTTTGACTCGATTAATCAAAGAATCGTTTCTGCTGCAATCAATCATCAGGTGTGTTACAAACAGCCACTAGATGGCGGCATACGACGGCGGCATACTCCCAGAAACGCTAAACCAACCAAACTCATCCAGTTTTAAGACGGCTACCAAATCTGACCCCATCAATAAAAGTGTAGCCGCTCTCCTCACAAACCCTCCAGTTTAAACTTCTGCAGCAGTATTTTGGAGGAAAAGTCTACAAGTTACGACTCCATCCGTCCCTTTACGGTCAGGTTTCCGCTACGTCACGTCCGCTTTATCGATCTTTACAGCGGTGTTGCGCTCGTTGCGCTGTGCGGATAAAATTATGGCTAAATTGAACAAAGAGACCAAACAACGGCTGCAGCAGCTGTTCCTGTGTGGGCAGTTTGTCATCCGATGGGGTTTCATTCCTACCGTGTTGTATTTGGGTCAGTATTTGAACAGGAGCTAACAGCCAAGCTAGCCTAAGCTAGTTATCTTAGCATATTAGCGTCACGCGGCGAGTGTGAAGGACCTCAAAGTATGACTTTTTTTTTTTTTTAATTGAAATTCAGCATGTACATAAAATACAAACTGTAAAAACAACACATTAAATAGTAGTAGTAATAATAATACATTTCGAGGATAACGCACAAAGTGCAAGACTTCACAATGGAATTAAGTATTTTTACTTTTTGTGTTCTCGAAATTTTACATGTATGTTTGTATGAATGTATGTTGTATATTCATTTTATGTACATGTTGAATTTCAAATAAATCGAATCAAATCTACGTTCCATTGTCCTAAAAAAAAAGTTTCAAGTATTGTAACTATTTCTTTCCAGTGCTGTGCTGAATCCTTAGGTAGGATTTTGTTGAACTGTCGTCCGTCTGTGTACTTAAATTATTGTTAGTCTGATCTGTTTCATGTGATTGGCTGGATCTTTGTGACGTCATAAGGCTAGAATGTTGTACCAAAAAAAGGACTTTGAGGCAGATAATAATACATTTTATTTGTGGGCGCCTTTCAAGAGACTCAAGGTCACCTTACAGCAAATACGTAAAAACATACATTAAAATAATAAAATCAATGAGCAAACATTAAAATAACAAGTAAGAGGCAATGGACTGTACGATGGCTCCGAGGGAGTATGTTATGTGAAAGAGATGGGTTTTGAGTCCAGATTTAAACAGGGGGAGTGAGTTGATGTTGCGGAAGTCAGGGGGGAGTGAGTTCCAGAGCCGGGTGGAGGAGGAGGATCGGAGAGAGCAGGCAGGTGTAGCGATGTGGATGAGGTCAGATGGGTAAGGAGGGGCGAGGTTGTGAATGACCTTGTATATGAGTAACAGTATCTTGTAGTGTATGCAGTGAGTGATGGGGAGTGGAGCTGTTGCAGAACGGGTGTGATGTGGCGAGTGAATGGGGGTTCTTGTGATGACACGAGCCGCTGAGTTCTGTACCAGTTGTAATTTAAGGAGGGTTTTCTGAGGAAGGCCAAACAGAAGGGAGTTGCAGTAGTCGAGTCATGAGGTGAAAAGACTATGAACCAGTGTAGCAGCCGTGTGAGGCGTGAGGGAGGAACGGAGGCG
>OMMV01204582.1:0-13443 GCA_900302635.1 Chatrabus melanurus
TTACAAACCTCATTTTAAAAAGAAGCAAAACACAAAAAAATTGATTTCCTTGTGGCTGTACTGCCTAGTACTTGACAACACAAAGACAGTTGCTGATGATCAATCAATAATAAAATTATTTTTAAAAACCTGATTTAACACAGCCTGATTTTCTTATAAATTTGAAGAGACACCCTCAAACAAATTGTCATTTTATCACCTAAAAGAAATTATTAATTATTTTTAAAGGTGCGATGTATTCATAAATATGAACTATTTAACAGCTTCTCTTTATTTAAAAGAACATTTAGACACATTTAAAACCTAAAACCTTTGCACAGTACTGTGTTTCTGAGTAAATAATTCTTAAGCATTTCCTCCTGCGATCTACAAGCTACAGAACATTCTTTAGCTTGTAGTGTTGTTTCGAGTGCTAAACAATGGGGAAAAAGTAAACCACAATTTGCACAATGCTAAGATCATCTGAAAGAGGTTAAGTCATTTTTAATGACAGCAGTGTTTATTCCCTGATCATCTCCTGATGTTCCCACACCTCTTTGCACAAGCAGTATGATTGATTGTGTCCCAGCTTTTCTTACATTTGGTTATTGCATTCCATTGCTATTACATTTCTTACCTGTAGGTGCAGCAAGTTGAAATGCAAGAAGGGAAATTATATTGATTGGGCGGAAAAGAAAACACAATCACTGTCAGATTAGCTGAATTGATCAAATTCTGCATTAGCAAAGCACAAACTGTTCTAATAATATTTCAAAATAATAATCAGTTAATTGTAAGACAATATGGGATATTAGTACTAATCAAGTCCCTTCATGTAATTAATTTTCTGGCTTGCAGCTATATGCTAAGTCCATGGGCTCTCAACCTGTTTCAACTGACTCGGTGCCACCTAAGGTGGCAAAACAACACCATGGCTGACACAATATGCATGATAACTTTCCCAGAGTGGTAGCTATAGTCAGGTAGGGGTCAGGTCAAGTCATTTATGTTGTATCTCATTATAACAGTAAAATCTTGTGCAGATGCATCCTTTCTGAATAGTTCAGACATTTATTTTTTGGGATTTTTTTCCCTTCCAGACGTCTGAATAAAACTGAGGCGAAGCAAACACTGGCACGGATCAATTATCCTGAAATTTTTCAAGTCTGCTTTCCACAAAATGATTGACGTCTTCTGCACAAACACATCAGCATGGATGCGTCTCATAATGACTGGATGAAATCACCACTCTCAGTTGTCAACTTGTCAAGTTGTTAATGCGGCATTAAAGGTGAACTTTAGGATTTTTCAACCTACTCTCTATTTTTAGATGTTTTTGAATTCATCTTTTCACTCAGGAAAAAAACCATTTTAATTAGTCAAGTATTGATTTAGAATGCCCAGACCGTCACGGGCTAAAGAGTTAGACAATGTAAGACTATTGGGCAAGTTAATAACACTCGAAGTAAACTGCTTCTTGTTGCCACTAAATAGACAAAAATGTAATTAGACGTGTCTGGTGGCAAGGTCAGAATCCCTACTGAGGTACACATGTGCATGTTTACCTCAGTAAATATAAAGATATGTTTGAATAAGTCAATTGTTGATGAGAGGCTTATTCTCTTGCTTACAACAGGAAAGAGCCAAGAAGTGGTTTACTTTGAGTGTTTTAGCTTGCCCCATAGCCCTATATTGTACAGCTGTTTAGCCCATGATGGTGTCAGCTTTCTAAATCAGTTTTACACCAATTGAAGTCATTTTTGTCCCAAGTGAAAAGATGATGAAAAAATAGATCCAAGGTTGAAAAACTTGGGCATTTCCCTTTAACAAAATTATGGCAAAAAAAAGTATGCAGGTGCATGTAGGTCGACTGCAAGTGTTGTAAAAATAAGTGTTGTAAATAAAAAGCCAAGGTTTTGGTCAGTAGACTTTCATTAAGGACCATGTTTGACAAAGAGAACCCAACATCACATAATTGGATCAAACAGAGGGCACCTGTGCTGAATAAACTACACATTCTCACTCCCAACTCTTCACATATTTACGCTTGGTCAAGTTAGGTAGGCTCGTCGCATCATTTAGTGACGCGCGGGGAAACGTGTTTATTTACAGTAGCGTCATTTCTCTCTGATAATAGAACAGAACTATCTGCTTGACTTCCATGTCATCAGGGAACATTTATCTATGTTTGGGTTAGGGTTAGCGTTTCCCCACCCGTCACTAAGGGGCCTATCACACTGGGCTGCGAATGGAGGCGAATGGTGCCTTGGGTCCTGGATGGCAACCACCCCGGCAGACAACCGGTTTATTCCCACCTCTCAAAAGTAACCATCAATCTGTAGCAGCCGGGTGAAAGGTGGGCATCCCCTTGGCCTTCTCCAACCGCTAGGGTCCTCAATACTGAGGCACCTGTGTGCTGGATCATGCATAGAGAAATGCACCACATGTCCAAACAATGAGTTTAGATGGGGACTGAATACAATCCATTCAATATGTAAAGAATGGACAGGATGGATGTAGTGCACCCAAGTCAGAAAAACTGCCATCAGGAACAGCATTAAACCACCTACACACCTACATTCAGGGTGTTCTTTGAGTTTTGGGATTGTGATCTAAATCTATTCATCGTTATCAGAAATTAGGTACCACATGACCAGGAATGATGAATGTGTGATGGATAGACTGTACAGTCCCAGAAAACTAAAGCATAACCTTGTCTTTTTAAAATCTTTTCTGTGTAAAGCCTGAATATGAAACTCTTATGTGGAAATCAGTGATGGATTATGGTTCTTTCAATTCCCTTGAGCTTTGCCTTTTCATTTTGCCTTGAATTAGTTCAGAAGTCACAGCGATTCCTATCCCATCCCACAGCGTGAACCCCAACAGTCCTCTCCAGAGCTTCAGATTAAATTACAGATCTTAATGCTCAGAGCCCCCTACCACCCCTCCTCCTTAATCTGTTTCTCCAATGCAGATGTGACACTTTCCAGAGACTGCTTTTCCTCATAGTGTGTCAACACTGGTGGGGACGGAAGAGGGATGGGACTTCAGAGAGAATATGCCAACAATATGGGAGACATACCCCCCAAAATGAAACATAAATTTTCCCTTACACATCCTACGTACTTTCATCCTTCCTATCCATTTTCTCTTTGAAGAAACATGGAGAACAGCGAGAAGCTGGAAAAATCTTAGGTTACCATAATCTTTGTCATCTCTTATTTTTGCTAAGGAAAAGCCCAGAGGAACTCTTTCTTTTAACATATCACAATGTAAATCAAATAAGAGTCAGTCAAAGAAAATTCTGCCAGATACTGTAGAGCAGACACTCTGAGTGCAACCATTACAACTGAGATGGGTTAGTCCACGAAGTTCACTTGATCATTGCCTTTCACTTATGTAAAGTGGGTTTTTTAAGTCTGGGGGCGTAGCGCATAATCTGAGCACAATACTCGCAGACTGAAGTACATTAGTGGTTTTTCTAAATGCCCAGTTTAAACAGCCTGATGTCACAATCTATATATCATTTGTACGCACAATGTCACTACCTTTATCTATATGTCCCTATGGAGGCAATAAAGCAAAATCCTGATGGAGCAATGGGGGTGCATGCACCTACAACATTAAATCATGTGAAACACCAAAGACAGTTTAATATGTAAATTTGTGGTACAGCCATCTTTATAAGATGATGTTATGAGAATGTTGTTACATCCAACAAGGAGGTAATATTTTTGGTTTAGTTTGCCTGTCTGTTGATCCAGATCATTTCAAAATCTAATAAAGTGTGCCTTGACCTAAGGTCAACCTCGCTACAAAATAATTCCATCCCTGTTTGATTTATTCTTTCTGCACATAGACAAATAAAAGAAAAATACCTCCTTGACAGAGGTAGTTATAATGTCTTCTACTGGTTTTCATTTTATTTATAGTTTGGTGAGGCAGCAAAGACAGACAACTACAGAACTGCCAAGCCTTGGTAGAGGTATGCACATGCAATTTGACTGTAAATAAATGGTAGCACCACTCCCGGCAATGCTGTTTAGCCAAAAGGTGAAATGGTTAAAATGAAGGGCAAATAAAATAAACCTAATTTTATTTCTTCAACTAATTGATTATTTGGTCAGGAAAGTCATTTTGTTGTTTTGTTTTCTTTTATCTCTTTCTATAGTGTAGAACAGATAGCTTAGTGGGATAGGAGTTGGGCTACCAATATATAGACTTGGGTTTGATTGCTGGTCACGCTACCTGTCTGTGTCCTTGGACAAGACACGTAATCTGCATTGTTCCAGTCCACCCAGCTGTAAATGAGTATTAACCTTGGCTGGGGATGTAATCTGTTCAGACTGGGGTCCCATCCAGTGGAGTCATATACTCTCATCTACTTCATACTATACCCTACTTTACACTATACCACTTCACCTTCTGTTTATTGGCAGAGGGAGGTAGTTGGCAATAAGACAATGTGCCATTATAGTGCACTCTGATTGCAGTTACCTTTAACATAGGAGGTGAGGAGGTTACGTGATTGGACATTTCTGTTTGTCTGACTGAAGTTGAAACATCTGAGAAAATAATGGCTGGATTTCAACAACATTTAATGGGAGATGGCCTTTGGGTGAGAAAATAGTTGATAAACGTTTGGTTGATAAAGCCGGTATCTCAGTGGACTTGCGACAGATTGGCTAGTGAGACAAATGACCATTTGCCTATTTCGGCTCTTGCTTTCAATGTAGTCTGAAATTTTTCTATAAACAGTCAGAATCAGTATTCCCATTCGCTAAGTAGTACGATTTCATTCACCTGCAGATTTTGAACATGTTCAAAACGACTGCTTTTTTTTGCTAACTTGTCTCTAACTATTGGCTAACTAGTCTTTTTACTCACCAAGGAGTCATCAATAGACCACTATCACGTTGCCCCCCTGTTCTGTTTCAGTCACCTGGTTCGCTTCATTTGCTACAAGGTCGGATCATGGTTGAAATGCGGTCGCCGTCGTAAGCGAGTAATTAATGAATTAACGACGACAGCTATACAGCTGCTTAGTGAATATTAATCAAATATTCTTCAACAACATGCCCAGCGGTCATCTAATTTGTTAAAGGGTCATCAAAGGTAGCAAACATGTCGCCCCAATGTCACCAAAAACTTGACCAAATTCATCCAGCAGTCATCTAAAACTTCAGTCGCCAAATAGTCGTCTCTCAATGAGATACCAGCCTAATCAGGTTCTCCCATATCTCGCTCAGATCTTGCTGAAAAATATTTTCTTCTACATTATCACAAGCTATGTTTCCCTTTAAATGGTAAATGAACTGCATTTCTATAGCGCTTTTCGATCTGAAGCAGACGCTCAAAGGACTTTACAATGATGCCTTACATTCGTCTATTCACACACACACACACATCAGTGTAATGCGATGCAAGGCGCTCCTCTGCACACCAGGAGCAATTGGGTATTAAGGACCTTGCCCAAGCCCTTAGTGATTGTCTGGTCTGATGGTGATTTGAACCGAGGATCCTCTTGCCTCAAGCCCACCAGTTTAACTTTTAGACCATCGCCACCTGCGACTCCCTTTGATCTCTTTTTGCCAATTACCTACCATATGACATTAAAAAGATCTATAGATAGTCACCTTGACCTGCTGGTTGGCAGAGACAATAGATATAGCCATTACTGTGCTCTCTGATTACACGAGTTACTTCTAAAGGCCGGTTTTCAATACTGTTTCACTGAAACTCAGCGCCATCAATGCAAACGCGCACAGGCAGGCATTTCTGCCCACCTGCCGAGTTCCACATGACTACTTGGGGTATTGACAAACTCTATCAGAAGGTTCAGAGTACAAGAAGCCCAGAGTGGAAACAGTTTTCACCCTGATACCATACTTTAGCTTTATGTCTCTCCTGGGAAGATAATATTTCATGCAATTAGCAGGGCAAGCATAGGATTAAAGGCGTCAGTGTGTCAGTGAATGGGTCTGCAAAAATCTCATAAGTAACTCCATAAAAACTACTTCAAATTCAGCTCTGAAACGCAGACTAATTTCAACACACAGGAAATCCAATTAAATGATTTCTTTTTATATACAAGTAACAGTGGCTGATGGAGTCATGGGGTCACTGGACAGAGGTGTTTGGCGATGCTGATATCTTTGCAGGAGAACAAAGGGCCAAGTCTTTAGAGTTATGGTGCTTCCTCTCTTACTGTATCGTTGGGAGACTTAGACGCTAACCAGTGACCTAAGGTGATGGCTGGATGCCTTTAGTACTAGGTCGCTTCAGAGGCTCCGTGGGTAATGCTGGAGGGAACATCAGTTATGATATTTTGACCATGTGATGTTCCACCAGGCTGCGGGAGATGGATGGCTACTTTCAAGGGGTGGGGATGGACCGGTTGCCTGCCTGGGTGGTTGCCATATATCAACAAGGACTGTTACATAGTGTGACACTTGTATCTATCAGAGCCCACAACTTCAGAGCTGAATATGCAGCAGTTTGTGGAGTTACTTATGGAAAGTTTGCAGCCCCACTCACTCGCTGACTAACTGACTCCATTAATCCTATGCTTGCCCTGCTAATCACAGGGGAAAATACCTCAAAAAATGTTGGACGGATTTCAACAAATCTCTTTGGAAAAATTCTCTTTGGCTTGTGATGGATTTGTGATGGACTGGCGTCCCATCCACGTGGAGTAATGGACTCTCATCCACTTCACGGTACACTCTCCAGGGATAAGCACTGGCCCGATGGGTATGAGGGCCTCTCTAGGACTTACTCCCTCTCCTTGGGTTAGGGAAGTGTTGATTGGAGGATACGGCAACACACAGCACGAGTGCTGCTCCCAAAAGTGACCTGATGTGTTTCATTTCTTTCACATTAAGAGGCAGGTTCTAATTTGATTTCTTTCTTGAATATTATTGCCTTATGACATCACAAAGGTCTGCTGAGAAAAAAAAGAAATTTTGACTCGCTTCTGTTGTTTGCCAGCAACTGTTTGCACTCTTTCAGTGGCCTTCTCATTCTGATTTGCTGCACAGTTACCATGGTTTAATGCTTGAGATTGCAGCTTGTGCAAGTGTCGCTAAAAACCTGCTTTTGCACGTCAGTACAAGTTTTATGTGAAGTAAAAGTTTGCAAAATAAAATCCCTCTGCATTTGCTAGAAAATACTATTTTTGACATTATTCAGCTCAAAATGCAAACGGATTGCCAAATGGGAGCAAACACTCCACCCACAGAAAGACAAACCACAAACTTTTACTTGTATTGCTGCTTTGGCAACTTTTAATACACACTTTGTGTAAACACACATGCAGTTTATTATATAAGATTTCTGTGTTCCTTTTTGCAGATTGCACGTAAATGTGTGAAACGCCATTGTTTAGTGTTAAGGAAATAAAGGCAAACAATAAGTAAAGATGTGGCTCTGTCTCTTTAGAGCTCCTTCCACGTCTGTGGGAAGAAGGCTGGCTCAGGTGACGATGGATTTCTTTCACGTGATATTCCTGTGAAAAGGGATGGATGGAATCCTGAGCTTCATTTACAGCGTTATCCCTCTTTCTGGCTGCTGATTTGCCTCTCACACCCACTCTCACACACAAACAGATGCTCTTACGCCTCTTATACCTTTTCTGATGCATAGCCCTGCACACAAATGTACACATTGTCAATTCCCTCCCACTCCTGTTTTCAAAAGAAGAATCCAGTGTGCAAAGGTTCACAAAGGAGTCAGCTGGGAAAGCAAAATGGGATTTAAGAGAGCAAGAGGAAGCAAATCCTACTTGGCAAGTGGAGTTCTCATGTCTTTAAACAATGTATCCACCTCCATGTTCACCATGCACACATCTGCGCGTGCACATGCACTTTTTATACAGCTTCATCTACCGTGACAGGTCTGTGATCCTGAACAATAAACTCTTGGGGAACAAAGTTCTTTAAACACACGCAAAGTCTCACTGGTGGTGATGGTGATAAATATGTGTTTTTGTGCAGTGTACCCACAAGATGATTTATTCATACATACTTATGTAATGTCTAATAAGAAGTCTAATAAGATGTGTATGTGGCCTTTCATTTTGGAAGATAATTGTCATTAACAATATTAGCCAAAGGTGATGTTCCTAAAAAAGAAAAATTGAAAGAGTTGTTTCTTGCTGAATTACCTAAGAGACATTTTAATTCTACAAAAGATGTCCACTGAGAGCTTCTTGTGAATGAATTGTGTCTTTATGGATTAATGTGACAACAAAAATATAGATTATTGCTATTGTTATTATTGTTATGGTTATTATTGTTGTGATTGTTATTATTGTTATTCACGTTGTTGCTATTCTTATTGTTGTAGTTATCTTGTTGTTGTTGTTATTCTTGTTATTATTTTGTTGTTGTTACTGTTGCTGTTATTGTTGCTGGTGTTATTACTATTGTTGTTCTTATTATTGCTGTTATTATATTATTGCTATTGTTGTAATATATTATTATTGTTGTTGTTTTCAAATTTTTTAATTATAGTATGCTTATTAAGATAACTTTAAACTACAGAGGCCTCAAAGAGTGAATACAACTGCCAAAGTCCGACAATGCTGTGCTTGTCCTCATTCAAGTTGAAGTGCAGGCGTGATTGGTGTTTCTCCAAAGTACAAATACCATGGAAGCCAATGGGGGACATTGTAAAAATATTAATTATAAATGATTCTTGATCTGCAACTGGTTCAAAATTTAATCAACTATTCCTTTACACCAGAGTCCCTTAAAATCTGTTCATATCTTCTTTTGAAATACAAAAAAATGGTAATCAATGTGAAACATTTTCAAAAGTATTAAGAAGGCATTTCTGGATCTACTTTTGGCCCCTCCATTTTTGCTAGGGGTTGCCAAGTTTTACACCGGATGCCCTTCCTGACAATGGGGCCTGGTGGTCTTCAACTGGAAACCTTGTGATTTTGAAGTAAATGTACTAACCACTTGCACTTCTGGATCTACATCTGGTTCAAAATGTAATCAACTATTCCTTGATACAAGGCCTACCCTTCCCCCAAATTTCCTTGAAATCTGTTAAGGCGCCATATCACCTAGATGTTTGGGTCAACATAGGCGTACATATTTGCAAATGTCGGTGTCCGCTGACCTCTGCTCACCTCCGCTAACCTCTGCCGGTCTACACTGATGAATGTCGACCGCGCCCAAAAATGTTTTAATTGCACATGTTTAAAATTTCTCTGCGTTTGCCAATGTATCTCTGGCTATGTTGGAGACTGTTAGAGAAAGTTAATCTCCGCTATGACCAAGTTCCCTCCGCTAGCCTAAGTTACTGGTGCGACCATCTATGCTGGCTAACGTTTGGGTGCTGCTTCGCCCTGCCTGCTCAGAATCACGTACAATGGTGTGTCGACCCCCTCTCCCAGATGTTGCCACGTTGGCAAAAGTCTAATGGTGCACTGGTTAACACTGCCTCCACTGGCCTCCACCAGCTGTATTAGAGGATAGCTGCCAAACTCGGGTAACGTGACTTTTGCTGACATTTGGCCAATTTTCTTGACTTTGCCCTGCAATCCCCAAATGCTGGGGTATATGTTATAGTGAGATTGCACCTTTTAAGTCTTTTTGAGATACAAACACATGGATTCAGTGGAAGAAGAAAGTGCTATATACGTCCCGAAACCCATTGGTGCTTATTCCCAGATTCCGTAGTGTGAAGCGGATGAGAGTCTATGACTCCCCCTGGACTGGGATGTCAATTACTTCCCTAGGCAAGGCCAGTACCCAATTACAGCTAGGGGGAGTGAGACAATGCAGATTAAGTGTCTCGTCCACGGACACAAACAGGTAGCGTGACCGGGACAGGGAATCAAACCCAGGTCTACGTATTGGCAGCCCAGGAGATTCCAAAAAAGAAGAAAAAAATCATTCTGGATCCACATCTGTTTCAATATTTCATCAAGTCGTCAAGTCCTAGCTTTACAGCAAATTTCATTAAAATTGTTCGGGTTTTTTTGTTTGTTTTGTTTTGTTGTTTTTTTTTGGTTGGTTGGGTTTGAGAAACAAATACCTGTGAAATTAATCAGAAACATTATAAATATATTATTTCAAAATCATTTTGGATCTACAATTACTTGGAAATTTTATCACCTTCTCCTTGACCCAAGGCTGACATTTCTTTTGAACTTAATTAAAAATTATTCATGTCTTTTTGAGAGTCTGACAAACAAGCAAAAGCCAAAAAAAAAAAAAGGCTGAAGATATTACCGTCTTGGCAGAGGTAAAATTATGATTGCATTATTAAATAGCTTAAGCAATAAACACTAATTATATGGATATGAATTTATACAAAGTTTATGGTGAAATATAAACTGGAAAAAACCTCTCCATCAAATGAGCCTGTGTTCAGGCAATTCACAGATATTTTTTAACTGATATTGAAAAAATAAAGAAAGCTTTCTTCAGTCTTTAAACATCACTTATAATTAGGTGAAGCAACTCCTCTCTGTCTCTCTCTCTCTCTCTCTCTCTCTCTCACACACACACACATTATATATATATATATATATAAATATATATATATATATATATATATATAATGACATACTTTTGGACTGAAGTGTAATACAACAGCATGGACAGCTAGGCTGCAAGGATGCTTTTCTAAGATATTTATAACGTTTTCATCAAGGTCCTTTGGGTAATGCCAACATTCTGGATCTTACTTTCAACTTTTTTTTTTTTTGTTGGACATTGATTAAAGCTCAGATATACACTATTAAACCACTTCTGTTGGCACGAGGGAAACCTGATCTCAAAGCCAATGGCCAGTCTGCCCTCAAGCAACACCTATGAAAACAACTTGGGCCTCCAACATGAAAATCTGGACTCAACTAATATTAGACTGGCTACAAGGACAATAATGGGAAACATACAGTCAGGTCCATAAGTAATTGGACAATGATCATTTTTGTAATTTTATCTCTGTACACCACCTCAGTGGAGTTGAAATTAAACAATCAAGATGTGCTTGTCGTGTTGACTTTCAGCTTTAATTCAAGGGGCTCAACATACATATCACATTAACCATTTAAGAATTACAGCCATTTTTATACACAGTCCCTCAATTTTCAGAGCCCATAAGTAATTGGACAAACTAAATATACATTCATTTATTCATTTTCTGAACCTATTCCAATTAAGGGTGGGGGGTGGACTGGAGCCTATCCCAGAAGTAATTGGGTGAGAAGCGGGGTACACCCTGGACAGGCCGCCAGTCTATTCCAAGGCCGACACATTTAGACAGAAAAACATATTAACACTACTAAATTTATAGATTATTGTTAATACAACTCATCGCTTTTACAGCCAGTTTTATTTCGACAAAATAACAAGGCGTAGAGTGGAACAGAGAAGGATTTTAATACAAGAAACAGATCAAATCTCGGCTTGACTCTCCCATGTGTCTTCTGGAAAACTGTATCTGAAGTTTCACATCTTCTTTTCAAGAAAATCCTTCTCTGTTCCACTCCACTATGAAGTTGTATAACTCGTGATGCATCAGACCAAAGTTGCTCTATGCATAGTTTTTCCAATTACAGCCACAGAAGACTATAACTCCTTCCGAGTTGTCATGGGTGTCTAGGTGGCTTCCCTCACTAGTCTCCTTGTTGGACGGTCACTCAGTTATTGAGAACTGCCAACTCCAGACAGGTTTCCCATACAGTACCATACTGTTTGTATTTCTTAATGATTGATGCAAATGAAATCCTACACATATTCAATGACTTGGAAGTGTTCATGTATCCATCCATTGACTTGACTAAAGAAAACTGGCTGTAAAAGTAATGACTTGTACAAACAATGATCCTGATAATTAGTTTGTCCAATTACTTATGGGGTCTGAAAATGGAAGGACTGTGTATAAAAATGGCTGTAATTCCTAAATGGTTAATGCAATATTTTTGTTAAACCCCTTGAATTAAAACTGAAAGTCTACACCACAAGCACATTTTTTTTCAATTCAACTCCATTGAGGTGGTGTACAGAGACATCTTTACTAAAACTGTCTCACTGTCCAACTACTTATGGACCTGACTGTACATCGTGACCACCAACAAATTATAAGAATTCACACAGCACTTTGGGTAGCTAATGATTTTTTCTTACCAATGATGGGATTGTACTCAAACTCAAAAGTTAAGATCAGCAATACCTTGAGATTGTAGTGAAGATTCTTTAACAAAACATGAATCTGTATTTGAAGGCACAATATGGATGTAGAGGCATCAGAATTTTAATTTAAAGAGGCTTTTGTCGTAAGAGATGTCGTATAATTTGATTCTCCATGAAAACAAGCTGCCTGTGAGTGTGAGACATGAGCAGCTATCTGTGCTGTGAAATCAATAAAGTCGTTCTTAACCGTGACTGCGATAAGACTGGCAACACCTGCAGTGTAATCGCCTCCTGACATCACGACTGCATGAACTTTTTTTGACGTCGCTCAAAATAGCTCCAAAACAAAATGCTCAATACAAAAGTCATCAACTACCAGGTGTGATATGTTTTCATCCTTTGGTATTGAGAAACTTGAACTTTCAGCAAACTCTGCAACACCAACAAGGCCTTGACATTTCTGTCACCGTTTTCACATCACCCATTATAAACACTGTACACTGTTAGTAGGAAACCCTGAGCGACTTCAGCCAAAGGTTCTAACCTTTTTCCTGTCTGCATTCCCTACGGTGATATGTTAGATCAGCCTCCTCATCAATGCCAACATTGTTTTGCTGGATTAATTGTTTATTGCATGATGTCCTGTTGCCAGTCAATATTTATCTTTTGATGAAGAATGAACACTTTTAGCCTCAATCTGACAGTTTTCTGAGAGTTTGCTTCTGAGTGTGTATCTCAGTGTACCATCACTCTATGGAATTCTTAAAATCCAGTCTTTTCATTAGAAAGGATATTAGTCCATAGATGGAGACTTTGCCAAAATTCCAGGTGGTCAAAATGTGAAATCTGATTCAAACTGAGATTCTTTTGTCAGTCAGGGCAACTTGGCTTCGGGCCTCTAGAATATGAAATGGAATTGTAACAGTGAAAAAACTGGGATGCAATAGGAGCTATGTTGTAACTAGTATACCAATGAGATCAAAATAAAGCTCTTAATATCATCTTTCTTATGGTAGCCATAGTAAACATGTATTTTAAATACCAAAGAAACAACGACAGAAAAAGGTGGTGTACCCCTTATATTCATCGGCTGAAAAATTGAGCCAAACTGTAGTATGGGTACTGTTAGGTATACATATAATTACTATTGCATCCTGGTTTTTTCACTATTACAATTCCATTTCATATTCTAGAGGCCCTAAGGCTTCCAAAAAACCTTGGTTCGTTAAGATGTGTGTGTGTGTGAGTGTGTGTCTGTGTGTGTCTGTGTGTGTGCAAGTGTGTCTATGTGTGTCTCTGTGTGTGTGAG
>OMMV01204603.1:0-11061 GCA_900302635.1 Chatrabus melanurus
TCGATCAGCAGTGGACAGGGGCGTAAACCCAATCGGACTGACACCCAGTTATCACCTAAATAAAACTTATTTGTCATATTCTGTTTACAGCACTCAGACTTGATTGCTAAAAATGTGTTGAAATATGACCAAGGTCAGGTCTGGGAGCATGTGCTGGATCCGCACATTGCCGCATCCACTACGCAACGGAAGCATCTTGGGTCCTGGATGGTAACCACTCAGATGGCTACTTTTGAGAGGTGGGGATGGACTGGTTGTCTGCCTGTCTTCTGCAGCTGCTGGTGTCCTAAACACTGAGGCACCTACATGCTGGATCATGCCCAGAGAAATGCACCACATGGCAAAAATGTCGTAGTTGACTTTCTCTCAGTGCAAGTGATACTCCTCATCTTAGTATCCTTAAGTAACTGTGTGCTTGACACAGAGTCATTCCAACGGTATCCGTGGATCCTCCAAATACACCTGGTACCACAGACATCCAGTCTTCACCTTGGGTCACTGGTTAGCATCCAAATCTCACAACCACACTGTAAGACAGGACGCACCAGGACCCTAAAGACTTTGGCGATGCCGATACTTTTGCAGGAGAACAAGCATCCAACACCTCTGTCCAGCAACCTCATGACTCCATAAGCTCTTTACAGGCGTCTCTCAACCTGAAAGGCCAGGGACCCAGAGGCATGAATGTCGCTGCCAAGATAAGTGAATGTCTCTGCAAGTTTGACACTTTCACCGTATACAGAAACACTACAGGTGGCAGAGTCCAGGAAGTCATTGGAAGCTTGGACTATGACCAAGGTTGTAAAAATAAAACTAAAAAGTGAGCCTGACGTTTTTAATATATGGGGAATAGAATCAGCTGAACACTAAAAATAGAGCATGAATCTCAGAACATTCTGAGCTGAATATCAGAGTTGAGCTGGAATCCTTCCAGGAAAGTCTGCAGTTAATTATCGGGCTGTTATGAATTTTGTCATTCAATGAGACGTGCAGGATTGGAGGGAGGGACACTGCTGCCCCGTGGCTGCTTCTAAGACTGCAGGTTTTGCATTTCTCACAAGGTCAGAGTCATAAAACTCTTCCTTAATTCTCTGCACTTAATGTCACAGCTCCTCTGTGTATCGCTGGGGAAGCCACTGTATGTTTACGGCATAACTTTCTGAATTATGAGTGTGGGATGGGTGGTTGTTAAGAGTTTCTCTTTTACAGTGGAAATCAAGAGCAGCCACGACCTTTAAACTGAGCTGCATTTAATGAGCTCAGTCTCTACGCTTTATCGTTAATTATTCTTCATTACCACCCTGCCCCTTTGCCATCGAGAACTTTTTGGCCCGAGTGTCTTTGTTCAGCGTGTTTATATAAAGTCCCAAGCCTGTGCAATCGACTGTAGCGGTACTGTGAATCTTTTTAAGACAGCTCCCAAGGAATAACCCGAGCCGCCGAACCCCCCCATCTCCTCCAAGATGTTCCCCCCCAAATTTCAAATTCAACAAGGAGTTGGCTCTACAGAAAGGCCCCCCAAATAGAGCCAAAAGTGCCTCAACCGACTCCCAATTATGACAATCATTCAGAAACTTTTAAAAGTAATTCCATCAATTTCTGGATTCTTCCATTCGGTTCAAAGAGGCAAAACTATGGGTTTTGGCAGCGCGAGCCCTGCATCAATGTGCAGGCTTCAGCTCAGATGAATGGCTTCAAAGCTTCTAGTCCACTCTCCTCCAGAGTGAGACAGATGCCAAACAGCCACACTGTCCCCGAGACGGAACGTGGCAAAGAAAATCAGAACTCACACTGGGAACATTTTGCTCAGAGCCACTTAGGGTTTGTGTCGGATTTGTCGGGATGACCCAGTTGTCCTCTGAGCTGAAAGGAGGTAAATTAAATGCAGCAGCACTGTGGCTGCAGTGCTGTTTCTCCAAACTTGCAGAGGCGTCAACCAGTGCGTCCTACGACAACAGGCTGTTGTTGAAGTATGCAGAGCGGCCACTGGGGGGAGCTGGAGCACTAGGTTGATGAAATAACCTGTGAGTGGAAGCACAGAGCGGGAGAGAGAAGCAGAAAGGAAAACACCATCGTTTTAATCATTTCAATTCATCTTTTGGTTTATTTACAGTTCATCCCAGCCATTGACCGCTGTCAAATGCAAAAAAAACCAATGCAAAATTCCAAGAAAAAAATATTTTGTGTTATTGTTTGCAAAGGATAGAGAGAAAAAGACATGAAGTGCGACTCAGTTGCCTTATTTGCCTTCATGTTTCCCTCATTTCTGCCTTTTCTTTGCATCTTAGTCCCTCCTACCGAAGGTGCGAGGAAAGAAGAAAGCGGGAGGAGAGAGAAATCCGTTTAGGCAAACGAGGCGCTCTTTGCTCACAGGCGTCATCTGAAGCGACGTCGCTTTCTGAAGATGGCGGCACATCTGGACGAGCCGTCACTTCCACAGGCAGCTGAACTAACCGTTTGCGTGCGACGTAGGCTCCGGTCTAAATAATACGCGCACGCTGCGGCACCGTTAACGTTATGATTGATGTCCCCCCTGATGATATAATAGAACGCCGTCCGCAAAGCGAGCGGGACAAACCGCCGTGCATGTCACTGCGCACACATTAGCTGCACACGAGTCTTTTCTGCTGGGACTCATTCTTATGTGAATCGACTAATTTTATAGTTTTCAGCCACCGCGTTGCTGAACAGGAGAGCGGTGCAGGTAATGTGTAGATCAGTAAGATTTATGTGTTGTTGAAGTTGCAAATTCATCATTCAGTTCTCCAGACTGAATATAAACACCTCATAATGAGCAGGAATTATTTCACTATCTGTGATTTGCAGAAAATACCAAAATATGTATCTTAATTATAACTCAATCAAGAATTTGTGACAAACAATGCCAATACAATGTGATTTAACTCAGAAATTATTATAATGTGTTCATGATTACTAAACCGGTGCACAGTGTTTCACAAAATTTGGGTGGTCAATGTTGTGCAAAATCTATTGTTATCTATATTTAACTGTTAAACATGTTTGGGGTTTCATTTGAAGAATCTGTGAACAACTGTGCTTGTGGAAACTGCACTGCAGGTCAGGTCTGGGAGCATTCACTGCCATCCAACACACTACGGCTCCGCCTTGAGTCCTAGATGGTAATCACCCAGTCAGACAACCAGTCCGTTCCCACCTTTTGAAAGTAACTGTCTGCCGCAGCCAGGTGAAACATGGACGGCCCCTTGGCCTTCTCCAGCCGCTGGGCTCCTCAACACTGAGACACCTGCATGCTGGCTCATGCTCAGAGAAACACGCCACATAGCCAAAATGTCTTAGCTGACGTTCCCTCACAATGCAAATGATACTCCTCATTTTAGTCTCCTTAAGTAACCGTTTGTTTGACAAAGTAATAACTCCTGTGGTGCCCATTGATCATCCGATGACTCTTAGTACCAAAGACATCCAGTTACACTCTTAGGTCATTGGTTAGCATCCAAGTCTCACAATCATACAGAATATGCCAGGAAGCACCAGGACCCTAATAGTGTAGAAGATAATTCCAAAATAATGGGGGAATCTTTCATTTTATGATACAAGAATGAAATTTCTACCACAGTTAGTACATACCATAAGGTTTATTTTCAGATGTGGAGGCAAGTTGGATTTGACCTGTGAGGACCATGAGAGGCCAATGAAAGATTACACAGGGGTCAAAATTTAAAAATCTACCAATTATATTGAAAAACATATGCCATATTATTTGTCTTCTCATAAAGATTCCAAAAATGTATAGTTTGGACTATCTATGAGTCAATGTTGCTCCAATTTTGGTAAAAACTGATGCAAATCATTGGTTGAGCTAATAAGATTAATAAATGGAATAGTTTTGACCATGTTGAATGTGTGGTCTCCAAAGTAATGGTCAAACAAGGTCAACGTCCATTGGATACTATGGCATATGACATACAGTATGTTACCCCATAACGTGATTACTAAGCATAACAGATGGTGCAAACTATTCCTTTTTAAAACCCTATTAGTGCAACCAGTAATTTGCATCACTTTTTACCAGAATTGGAGCAACTTTAATTTTTGACCCCTGTACAAACTGAAATTGACCTTTGTCACCATTTTTGCTGTTTTTACCCCATAACTCCATAACATTCAGTCATAGATAGTCTAAACTATACCTTTTTGGAATATTTATGATCATCTTTATGGTATACTTTTCAATATGACTGGAGGATTTTTAAATGTTGACCCCTGTGTAATCCTTCATTGACACCTACCTGGCTTTAGCTCCCACACTGGGAAGGCTATCATCCATTTTTGTGTCGGCCATGGTACACTGAGGCTGGACTGCAAGTGTTGTTTCATCCCCTTAAGGGTTACTGAAAACACGCTTGGCCGATGGACTACTACGGAGACAACCAGTGGGCATCCTCACCAGATGCCTGAACCACCTCAGCTGGCTCGTTTCGATGTGAAGAAGCAGCAGCTCTACTCTGAGTCCCTCCTGGATATTCAAGCTTATCACCCTGTCGCTGATTGTAAGCCTAGATACCCGATGGAGGAACCTCATTTCTGCCGCTTGTATCCACGACCTTGTTCTTTCAGTCACTGCCCCAAGCTGATGAAATGGTATATGACCATGGTCATGAGCTGTGGTCACGTATCATTTCTCTAAATTTTAATATCTATTTTTGGGACAGGGTGACTCATATTAGTTACAGCATAAAATGACCCCTTTAAATGCTCATGATAAAGCCTGGGCTGTCAGTATGAGCAGAGGTACAGGTTTCAAGGCAAAAGAGATCTCTGAAACAAAAATAATTTTCGAACAGACATGAGGTCGAAAGGCATTTCCACCAAATTTAAGTAGATGATGAATTAAAGTACAAATTACAAGTATAAGTGAAATATAAATTGAGATAAATATGACTTCTCCACCAGCAGTTTGACAAATGGCGGTGTTGATGTTGTTTCAAAGCAGCTCGATTGGCTGGAGCAACCAATCACTATGAGATGTCAATAAAGGGGCGTGTCAGTCTGAGAAAACACTTCTCTGGCGAATGGTCCTGTGTATCCTTGCTTTTACCTCCCACAGGAAACCTCCTCCATCCTCGTCCCTCAATCCTCCCAGGACAGTTAAAGCTATTGGAAGGTCATTTTATGGTCAGATTGATTTCCGGGTCACCCGAACACTCAGGAAACATGAAACGAGAGAAGTGAGAAGCACCTAGAGAGGGACATAGACGACAGAGGCAGTTAGAGAAAGAGAAGAAAAAGGATTGCAGTGTGTGGGAAAAAAAAAAATCACACTCGACTGCAGTTACATACAACCTTCAGACCCTGAAGCATCATCTAAAAAATTTCAACCACAATTCATCCAGAAAAATAGGTTCAAAAGGAGCTTGTACCTTTTTCTATAATCCCATGAGCCAATTTTACCATCAAACTGTTTATACAGTCGTTCCTTCAAAAGATATTCTGAAAAGGTTGCAGTGACATATTATTCTGATGCACTATTTGCAGTATTTCTGAATATTATATAGCGGACTGATTTTCTGTATCATGATTGCTAGATGTCTGAAACAAAATAGTGAAAATATAAAAAAGAATATGGTTGTTAAACAATTTTATTAAAACATTCTTGTTTCCGGCGGCACGGTGGATCAGTGGTTAGCGCTCTTGCCTCACAGCAAGAAGGTCTGGGGTTTGATTCCCCACCGTGCCCAGTTCCTTTCTGTGTGGAGTTTGCATGTTCTCCCCGTGTCTGCGTGGGTTTCCTCCGGGTACTCTGGTTTTCCCCCCCACTTCCAAAGACATGCAGGTTAGGTGTATTTGGTGACTCTAAATTGACCATAGGTGTGAGTGAGAGTGTGGCTGTGGTTGTCTGTCTATGTGTGGCCCTGCGATGGACTGGCGACCTGTCCAGGGTGTACCTCGCCTCTTGCCCAATGACAGCTGGGATAGGCTCCGGCACCCCCGGTGACCCTTGATTGGATTAAGCGGGTATAGAGAATGGATGGATGGAATGGATTCTTGTTTAGATCTGACATTTTCCTTTGATTTTCCTTGTGGAAAGGTTATTCCTTTGATCCTGATTCCTGTCCTTTGATCCTGATTTTTGATCCGGATTCCTGACCTGTGATTTTGATCCTAATGCTTGTTCCTGATCTCTCATTTTGTTCCTGTTTGGTGAGCTTTGATGCCGACCTTTGATCCTGATCATGTAGCTTTGATCGCTGGTCTTTGATCCTGATCACGAAGGTTGTGTTTTCATCACCACTTGTCTGTCTGTTTTTGCTTTGATCATCTTATCAGGATCAAAGAACAGATCATGTTATTGACCTATGTACTCTGATCCTTATTACAGAACTTACACGGGTCAATTTTGCAGAATAAAATTGACTCTGCCGGGACGACATTTGGCTCCACTCCAAACAGGGCTACACACTCTATTAGTCAAATCAACTCTGTTATAGTATCAATTACTATTATTAGAGGTGAGCAGCTTTATTTAGCATGATAAAGTTGATTTCATTCTCAGTTTAATTGTTCTGTAATCAGGATCAATGGAATTGGGATCAAAGATCATTAGAATCAAAGGTCAGGTTCAATCAAAGTAGTCTTTCAAGTTACAGCTACTTAATATCACTTTTGGTCTCTTACCTACCCAAAGTCAATCACTTACATTTACTTTTACTCGGTTACCTGAAACCAATCAGCTACACCACTAGATTAGTTACTGTGTTACTTCTGAAGTTAACTTGAAGTCACTCAGTTACTGTTACTTTTAAGTTACTTGCCTTTGATCAATGTTCGAAGGAAAGCTCAGCCCATTGATCCAGATCTGCACCAAAATCTTATCAACTCTTTGTTTGCACAAGCTCAACCTCTCCACCATATTTCATTGAAATTGGTTGAACATTTTTCAAGATATCCTGCAGACTAACAAACAAGGGAAACATAACCCCCTCTAAAAGCATGTATCACTAATGTGGGCTCTGTTACCCTCAACAGCAGCCATAATACACTTTCTCATGCAGGAACAGTGATGTCTGATCTGATTTTGAGTTAACCCCCATTTGTGTCACTTAAACTGTTAAAGCATACTTTTGCAAAAGTAATGTGACTGCTGAGTTTATTCTCTGACTAGTTTCACACAAAATGTTCTCTGTTAACTGCGGTGTGGTGCTCCCTAATGAGTTTGAAATTGAGAATTTCTGGAGGAGACAGTACTTAATGTTCAGACGGGACTGGTAGCTCAGCCTGATAGAGGAAAAACAAAATAGGAAGACATAAGTCCTATATTGGCCCTGAGGCCTGCTGGTGCCAGTGATTATCCCCAGAAAAACAGAAAACACACACATACACACAAAAAAAATCATTAAAAAGCAACAAAAATCACACCAGGAAACATCTTCATTTGATGAGAGATACCAGACCTTGAAAGTAGCCAACATAAAAACTTTAAAGGGGACATATTCTTATAAAATTGGGTGCATTGAGTCCACTACACAAATTTATTGGTCTCACTATCAGTTGAAAAAAAAAATGGGCTCCACGGAGATGAAAAATGCATCCAATTTTGTGATTATTATGTTTTCAGAATCTTTACAGAAAAAAATAAGAGAAAATGTCACATACCACAGATCTGTTTAATATCCACATCCAGAAAGGTAAAAAGTCGATCATCCAAAATTGTTTCTGTTTCCAGTTCCCGGAAAATGTTCATGAAAAAATTGTCTCGTTCGTAGTTTGTGATCGCTTAAGAGCACACTTGCGATCGCATGCGTTAAACATATGTTTTATGAGAAAATTATCAGGAAAATTACTTCACTCATGCAAGACAGGAAGCATAAAGGCAGCAAACAGCCCAAACTACAGCTCGGCTATAGCCTGCAGTCCAGACTCCATTCTGTGTCCAACCAGTGTCAGTCCTCCGCAACCAAATGGCATGACTTTCTAACCATGTGACGTGTATCATTTCAACTACAAATAATCTTAATTTCAGGAAATTTTTGGTTGCATAAATAAAGCATTTTGACATTTATACTTAGTGTATTTAAATAAATAAGGTTTTAAAACAAAGGTGAGAACTCCTGGGTCACGCAGCAGGATCGTGTCTGGTAAACACTTCTGTGATGCTTTCTGTGCCATCTTCCATACCTGACTGATGGTGGCTGGATATAATAGAAAGTTGTTTTTTTGTTTATCTCTTTCTCTGTGAATTATAGTTGAGAGGACTTGCTCATACTGTGTATACCTTAATTGTTACACGTAGACTAATATTTGATTGTCTGATTTGTTGCCCTTTAGTTATCGTGGTTCTCTACGTGGGCCTGAGGCGACAGAAGAAAAAAGAGACGCTCATGTCCTCCAAAGAGGACATCAGGGATAATGTGATCCACTACGATGATGAAGGAGGGGGTGAGGAGGACACACACGCCTTTGACATGGGTACTCTGCGCAATCCTAAAGTTGTCAAAGAGAACCTGTACCGCAGGGATGTCAAACCTGAGATGAAACAGAGTGCCAAGCCAGCTACCTCTCAGGACAGCGCCGACATCCGCGACTTCATCAACCAGCGCCTCAAAGAGCACGACACGGACAACTCAGCCCCGCCGTATGACTCGCTAGCCACGTACGCATATGAGGGCAATGGCTCGGTGGCTGAGTCACTCAGCTCCATCGACTCCCTCACTGTAGACCTCGAGGAGGACTACGATTACCTCAATGAATGGGGACCGCGCTTTAAGACACTGGCAGGGATATTTGGCGAACAGTCAGAAACTCAGCCCAACACAACAACCACTGAGAATGTGCATTGATGTTATTCACAGACTCCAAAAGCAAATATGTAACAATATTATGTTTGGTTGGCACACATGATGAGCTCATGTTTGTTTTCTTTCCTATAATTTTATCTGCCTCTGTCTTTTTTTTTTTCAGCTCATGATATTTATCGTTTTATGTTTGGTGACATTTTTCCACGCAAAATTGTAAAGAAAAAAAAAAAGAAAACGCACACACAGACAAAAAAAATGCGAAAACATCCAGTAACATGTCTTGATGAATGAAGAAGCCATTCAATTACCTTTTAATTGAATGTTTGTTGTCTTGCATTTAGTTTCCTCCGGTGGAATTCGCCTACAGATAGCAATGTTATTGGTTCCTCAATCATCATCAAAAGTGCCTCTTTATAATTGTTCTCTCACTTGCTCTTTCATGCCACATATCCAGTGTTGTCTCGTAGGACCCCACAGGTTAAACCGCCTCAATCTGGACATTGTGCTCTGACTTGTCGAGGCATCGACCAAGACACATACCGTATTAACTCTGTGGGGTCAATGAAGTGGCCGAGGTTTTGGCCAAAGATGTCTTGAATCTTATTTATTCTATTTATTTATTGGCTGATTGATTTGTGTATTTATCTATTTATCTCTCAGTCATCGATCTGTATTTTTTATTTTTGGAGACACTCGAGGATTTTGTAATTAATCAAGGCTCACGTGGAAAATGGATGTTTCTGTTTACGTGAGCCGTGTGAATAGACTTGTACTAGAGTTGTAAAAAGACAAATTAGGGCTAAATACGGCAGTCCAGTCATGTAATAAACACACTTTTCTTAAATAAAACACACTTGGACAACATCCCTCTGTGTTGGCATTGAAGTTGATCAGGTTACATTGATTTACTTTGCAGACATTTCTGAACCATGCTTCCTGTAATACTGTTTTACAACTACTTACGCACTTTTTTTAACACGGCACATACTGTGCATGCCGACGGTGTCTACCTTCGAGAGCATGGTGTCATATCACTATAGAGCTGAAAACTTTTAACCTCAAATTAGATTTGTTGTACAGTTTACATGGAAACACATCCATGCATATTACATACAGTATAAAGACCAATTCTCACTTCCATGGACATGGTGACTGATTGAAACCTTGTGCTCACCTTGAAAAAACCTTAGAAAGCCCAGGAGGGTGACTATGGGAGCCCATCCCAGCGGTCATTGGGTGAGAGGTGGGGTACACCCTGGACAGGCCGCCAGTCCATCGCACGGCCATATATAGACAAACAAACACATTTGCTCACTCACTCACACCTACAGGCAATTTGGAGTCACTAATTCACCTAACCTGCATGTCTTTGGAAGTGGGAGGAAGCCGGAGCAGTCGGAGGGAACCCACGCAAACACGGGGAGAACATGCAAATCCACACAGAAAGGACCAGAAAGGACTATGCCTTTAGAGCTGGACAATCACTTTGAAACTTTTTTTTTTTAAATGTCTTGCTACCGCTGAGTGTAGAGCAGGTAGATCAGTGGGATATGGAGTTGAGCTACCAATATGTAGACCTTGGTTATGCTCCCTGTCTGTGTCCTTAGACAAGATACTTCATCTACATTGTCCGAGTCAACCCAGCTGTAAATGGTTGCCGGCCTCGGCTGGGGAAGTAACCTGCATCGGACTGACATCCCATCCAAGGGGAGTTGTAGACGCTCATCTGCTTCACGCTACAAAATCCCAGGGGTTATATAGGACTTGTTTCGATTCTATTATCCTAGCTTTGTGTGACAAATCAATGCAAACGCTGTAGATGTGACGCCACATTGCTGTGGCGTGTCACTTTAACACCACACCGGGTTTCACCCTTGTGTTTTTGAGCTAGGTGAATCTAGGCATGATAATCCCACCACCAATCCTATGAGGGGATTTATATAAATTGGAAGACACCTATTGTCCCATATACAACTTTTCAAGTCTGACCCAAAATGGGTTACACTTGAACAGACCAATGTCTTGTTCAAGGACACTTGGACTCATAGACATGAGCCTGCATACCTGCCTAAAAAAATGTTAATTTAAGTTTAAACCTACCCTACTCACTAACTTTTGTTATAATTGGTTGTTTATTTTTGTGTGAACTTGCCAACAAACTAAAACAGATATGGGTAAAAATGTAATGTTGCTCATTAAATGGAGCAATGTTGAAATGTTTAAACGCCACCGACAAGTTAGAGCAAGATTCCTGGAAGAGAAAAAGAGAAAATAACATTTTTCA
>OMMV01204644.1:0-10770 GCA_900302635.1 Chatrabus melanurus
GTTGAACAGCACTGTAAGTGACGGCCGAAAACTGGAATTCTGTTCCTGTGCAGTCTAACAAAAGCGTAGCCCAAGAAGCAAGATCGTGAATCAACTCTGTGTTAGCTCTGTGTTTATTTTGTGCATGTTATTATTATTATTATTTTTTTTTACCATTGTCTGATTTGCTACTTGTCCAAGGCTCAAATTACTGACATTTTTAAGAAAGTGAATTTTACTCTCATATAAAGGCTCTAACATAATTGAGATTACGTTCTTGCCCAGAAGGGAGAAAGGAGGTATAGTTGACCACAAGTGTCCCCAAATGTACCCACACTTCCACCCCCCTGCACAAGCAATATACGTAGTTGATTGTGTTTCTGTGTTCCTGTGCTTCATAAATTCGCTTTAGATCCCCTGCAGTGAGCTTCACCTCTTTCTGGAAAATTGCATTCCTTGCTATTATATTCCTTTCCTATAGGTGCAACAGGTTGGCAAGCCATAACAGAAATGGTGTCGAGTAGGTGGAAGTAATGTGTGTGTGTGTGTGTGTGTATGTGTTATTTGTTGTGAAACGTGAAACTGTCAAAGTTGTTGAAAGATACAAGAACAGGTGGAGTGGAACAGATAATAGAAGGATTTTCATACAAATCTTGGCTGGAGTCTCCCATGTGCATTGTGGCAAATTGTAGCGGAAATTTCATGTTATTTTTAAGAAAGTACATCTATCTTCAGTTCCACCATAAAGCTGTATAACTAAACAGTGATGCAACAGACAAAAGTTGCATTATGCACAGTTTCTCCATTCACAGACACAGAAGCCTGTAACTCCTTCAGAGTTGTCATGGGTGTCTTGGTGGCTTCCCTCACTTGTCTTTTTGCACAGTCACTCAGTTTGTGAGAACTGCCAACTCCAGGCAGATTTATCATACAGTACCATACTGTTTGTATTTCATAATGATTGATGTAAATGAAGTCCAAGACATATTCAGTGACTTGGAAATGTTCACGTATCCTTCCCCTGACTTGTCTAAAGACAATTGGCTGTAAATGTGATGATTTAGATGAGTTATACTAAGGGGGCACATACTTATTCATGCCATTGTTATATCTTTGACATTTTTATTTCATTTATTTCATGTTGCAGAGATTTGTTTTCACTCTGAATTTGAAGGGCATTATTTTAGTAATTTTAATATGAAGAAGCCACAGTTGGGTTTTTTAAAATTTGATGTCATAAAGAAATTACAATGTATAAAAGCTCATGGTGTCACAGTGATGATCATATCTCTGGCACCTCAACCTTTGAGATGCATGGGAAGAGCGTATGGAGTCATGAGGTCACCAGAGGCATTTGGCGATGCCGATACCTTTGCAGGAGAACAAAGGTACATGTTTTTAGGGTCCTGGTGCTTCCTGTCTTACTGTATGGTTGTGAGACCCGTACGCTACCCAGTGACCTAAGGTGATGACTGGATGGTTTTGGGAATTGGACTTGGTCTCTTGGAAGAATCCTTGGACAGCACTCGAATGATGTTGTGTCAAATGAACCGTTACTTAAGGAGGCCCAGATAAGGTGTACCAACTAGGAACATCAGTTGCAACATTATGGCCATATCATTACGATCATGTGGTGAACGTCAATAAGCATGATCCAGTGCACAGGTGCCTCAGTGTTGAGGATCCCATCAACTGGTTAAAAGCCAAGTGGACATCCACGTATCACCTGACTACGGCAGGTTGCTATCTCCTTTCAGAAGGCGGGAATGGACTGGTTTTGCAGTGTGGTGGATGTGGCAACATGTGGCACCAGCGTATGCTTCCAAACCTGAGCTGACCTGACCTTACAGCTATAATGGTTCATATTTGTGTATTACTGTCTTCACTTTGACAATGTGATGGCTATATTTCCAAGCTTCAGTAGATCAAGCACATAAATTTGTTATTGCCAGTCCCTAATGTGACTGCAACCTTAATAAAATGCTGACAGCACTCAAAGAAATATTGTTGAGGCTCAGAAAATAGAAGACAATACAGTTGTTTCTTTGTGTTTGTTGGTGCTCTTCCCCACAAGTGCTAGTTTGTTCACCAAATGATTTAGACACATTGCAATCAATTGTTAGACGTCTCTCTGCCTCTATAACAATTTTATCAGTTTATGTGTTTTAAAAATGAATGAGATCAATGAAACGGCTCTTTGGGGTCACGGTGCAAGTATTTCTATCTGTACATTGTACAATTGATTTGAACTGCTGTATTGCAGTTTTGTTATCAGTTTTATTGACTTAAGACACAACTATACATTTACATATTCAATAGCAAATCTGAAGGTGAAGTGAATTATTAATAAGTATATTTAGGACTTTCTTAATAGTCTGTTTTGTGTGACTTATTGAATTGTATCATCCTTAGTTATTATTCAGTAATGTTTCACAAAGAGTCCATGGAGAAAATCTGAAAAAATTATAATAGTTCCCATATATTTGAATTGATCCACACATTTAAGCCGATCTTCACCATACGTATGGCCTACATTCATTCTAAAAGACCTTTTGTTAATCAACAAATAAGTCCAAAAAGGATAAGAACTAGCCACCACGATGGGTTAATAAATGTACCCATATGTGCAGGATGTTCTTTAAGGCGTGGTACATCACCATGGTTTTTGAATCTTGTCGTGTCGTTATCTGAAGGCTGGACAGTTGTCTCCTAGTAATTATAACATGTTACCATTAGACACACATTCCTGTTATCTCTCAGGGTGGGGTGCTGTTGGAGCTAATGAAGTAGATTTGCCTTAATTACTTTTCTAGAAAGGCGTC
This sequence comes from Chatrabus melanurus, assembly GCA_900302635.1. Taxonomy (NCBI): domain Eukaryota; kingdom Metazoa; phylum Chordata; class Actinopteri; order Batrachoidiformes; family Batrachoididae; genus Chatrabus; species Chatrabus melanurus. The sequence continues at coordinate 2,802 of OMMV01204644.1, forward strand.
AGGAGGCCTTAACCGGTGCATACATCTGTTCGGAAGAAAAATGAAAAAGCACATTCCCAGGCTGAATGGACATCTTTAGGTCTCTATTTTGAATGCCATGTGAAACTATTGTATCACAGTCGTCTTTCTCTGTCAGGGTGATAACAAATGAATCTCCTTTTCTCATCGCTTTCGTTGTGCAAAGCAGGTCAATAGAAAACCATTTATATTTTTCTGTCCTTTGGATAGCGGTGAATAATTGTTGCTGAATCGCCACATCTGCGGGGGTCGCGTTGCCCTGTTCTTTGTCTCATGATCTGTCTTGTTTCTCGTCTTTCTGCTCCGCGCCACAAAAATAACAGTAACTACATACCTGGCAGCTGGGCAAGGCTTTGCTGGGACAAGGGCAAGTACAGTGCAAAATAGATGCTGTTGGGTGGTGAATGTAATTTATGATTCAGCACTTTAGTCTATGTGTTTATGGTGTTCTTATGTCTGTATAACACATTGATGTGCAGTGGCTACTTGGGTGAAAAGATGTTTAAAGGAGGTGAGTTTAACAACACTTCTGTGCAGCCTGTCAAAACGAGTCCCGCCAAGATCCCAGAAAACATGTCGTTGTAAGATGCAAAACAATAGTTCAAGATTGGGAGCCCAAATGTCTATGTAAATGTGGAATCCCTAAATAAAGGAATAAAAATACAGATGTAGCTCTTGCCATTTCCTCAGCCATTGCTGAGTCGAGATCATAAATATCCCAGAATCCATTGTGCGCATGAAGCTTTGCTTCAATTCCTGTGTCGAAATGAGGCCTGCCACGGGCCGTTAAGCCCACAGTGTGCACTTAAAAAAAAAAGATTTTTTGGGCACCCTATGTTCAATAAAAACATTTTTTTAGCGCATAGTGCGCTTAAAACGATTGAATACTGTATTGAAAATGGAAAACATTATTGCTATGATTTTTAATGTGTAATAAGAAATACTCTATAGTTTATACTAACATATTAAACATAACATAACTCTCCACTGTAAAGTGTTCAAACGTCTTTAAACTTGTGAGACTGGGAAACTTAATTTGACTGTGGCCATTATTGATATCTTTATGCTGCCATATTGTTTTAACATTCCAAACCGTTCAAAAGTCCTTCGTCATTAAAACGTGTAAAAACCTTTCTTGTTTCCTTTTACTGAATTAAACAATTTCACACATATGTAGTGTAGCTGCACACTGACTATCCCTGTATACAACTTCAACTAAAAGGGACACATTCCTAATTATTCAAGTGCCAAGCAATGTCCTCGATACTAAGATATGGCTTGATTTCATCTCCATGTCAGTATTTTCTTTTCAAATATTTTCCACAGGGCTAAAGTAGTTGATCCAATGGGACAGAACAGCAGAGTCATCTGTCAAGACTGTAGCATCACTTGCCTGACTGTGATGGGACGAGGTGTAGGTTTGGGGGAACACAGTGCTTTGATTCCTTCTCAAAACAGGTTGAGGGTCACGAGACTACAGATGATGGGTCACCTGCTCACAAATTCCCCAAACAGATGCCTCCTTGTCTACCCTCAGTGCCATTACAGCCCACGGATCAAACTAAACAAAAGTTTAAAAAAAGAAAGAAAGAAGACAGATTTTGACTTATACACAAACCGATCATTGATGTTGACACATCATTCCAGCCCTAGTTGCTAGGCCACAGGTGATGTGTCACCTGCTCGCAGATTTCTCTAAGAAATGCCTCCTTGTCTGCACTACAGGGCCATCACAGCCCACTTTCTCATCTTTTTTATACAGCCCAGAATTTCCCCCATAGCTGTGCACTGCGGCCTCTCTGGATGATGTTCAGAGTGTCCTCAGAGATTAAAAACCTCCTGTGAACAATGGTGACTCCAATACAATCCGTGGCAACAGAGGGAGCGAAGTCCCTCTGGTAAAAAATTACCATGCATTACCACACTGTTTCTATTTATTACTGATTTATTTAAATGAACTCCAAGAGATATTCAATGACTTAGAAATGTTCTCCTACCCATTCCCTGAGTTATTCTAAAACCAAACCAACAAACAAACATTCAAACATAAACTGGCTGTAAAAGTGAAAGTTTTTCAATGTGTTGAATTAAAAGGTATGCATACTTGTACTGACTTTTGTTTCAAAATGTTCTCATGATGTTTTTCATACGATATGATCCGAAAGGTTAAGCGTGATATTTCATGCATATTTGTAGGAATGCCCATGCAGTTCGCATTTAACGTTTAATACAATACACAGAATGAGTTCTCATACCACAGAGTCCATACAGCAGGCGTAAACAGGGATCCGGAATGGCAGTGAGAGTCGATAATGTGGAGTCCAAAAACGCTGTAACTAGAGCACAAGACAGCAGGCAAAAACAGAGGTCCAGAACGATAGGACGGTCAGTAACGTGGAGTCAATAAACACTGAGACGGAGAACGCGAGAGCGCAGGGCGAAACCTAATACAATCTGACAACCAGGAGACGTTCTCACATTTAAAGGACGCAGAGCAATTAAACCCAGAAGTGCACGGACACGCGAACGCGGAGGTCAACAACCCGGAAGTCAAAACTCACACAGAGAGATCGCCAAAATAAGAGCACTGCAGGTAAACACCATTTAATGACATGGCGGGAAAACTATCAGAAATAACTCAGAGTGACTATAAAATAGACAAATATAGGAAAACAGGACTGAAGCTAAAACGTGACCCGTTATTTCTTTTTCCTTTTTTATATCATATTTTATGTTTTGTATTTTAATATCATTAACTGTTATGCAGTCAGATCAAGCAGAATTTACCATAGCGTTAACCTGCTCCATTGCGTTCTTTTCTTTTCTCTTTCTCTCTCTTTTGTTGATCCATTGCTGCTGTTTCCAAACAATATTGCTTAATTTATTCACTGATCAAAACTTCTGTTTCTATGTTCAATCAATTTTTATCTTTGTTTCAGTTGATTTCTATATGTTGCCGGACAGATATTAGTGACAATTCTGCCAGCCTTAAATGGAAGGTTTGTGAACATAAATCGTCATTTAGGGTGGTTCTTTTTGTAAATGAGACTTCACGTGCACGGTTGTTTAGAGTGTGTCTTATTTATCAAGGCAGAATGTGCGCATGACATGTATTTTCATTTTTATTTATTTTTGTTCAGCCTCAAATGGGAGAGGAATGTAAAATACACATGTACAGACATAAAAAATAACATATCACAAGGAACATAATATAATCATCGAAAATATAAAGGGGTCACAAAAAAAAAAAAAATTGTCACTTAAAATATGTTCACTAGAATGGCATAAGTAAAAGATTTAAAACATGTCTACGATAGGTGTATTGACTAGTGAGTAGCTGCTGTACACTGTCTGAGAGACCATTTTCAAGTCCCTGCAAATTGAGCTGCTATATGTCTGATCTGTCTAGACTGATCTGATATGTATATACATACAGATCTATTTTTGTACACATTATTTAAAATTCTTACTTATATTGGGTATGTTTTGACATTCTTTCTGATTTTACATTCCATTATACTTTTGTGTCAACTAGAATTTCCCCTACAGGGGTCAATAAAGGTACATCTTAACTCATCTTAAGTGCACGAATATTTCATAAGTGCCACTTTTTTGAGGCTGCAAACATTTTAAATTTTGTCCATGCAAATGAATTTAGAAGATTTTCCATGCAACACTGATAAATGAGGGCCCAGGAGTTACAAGAATAGTCGAAGGCAGTGGGTAAGTCTGGGCTACCTGGGGAATTCAAGGCCTGGATCTCCAACATGGGCATCTTGCCCAGAATCCTGTGGCTTCTGCTGGTGTATGAGTTCTCTCTGTCAAACATTGATGTCCTGAAGCAGATGGTAAGTCATTATCTCCGCAAGTGGGTGCACCTGCCACGAAGCCTGAGCAGCATTGCACTGTATGGGAATAACAACAGTCCGATATGCACAAAATTCAACCTGAAGGAGAAGTTTATGGTCACTCCAGTAAATGAAGTACTGCAGTGTAGAGAATCTAGTTATCTGAAGATGTCTGTGGAAATTCTCAGTCATCCAGTTCATGGTATCCAAGTAGGTTGAGTCAGGTCAAATGGACTTGTTTAGTTCCTTGAAGACCTTTCGTTCTTCATCCAGAAAAGCTTCATCAGTTCTGCTTGGAATAGTGAGAGACTGAAATATTTATCCTCTGTGGGGTCCATGATGTCACAGTGATGTAATGAAAGTCATTAAGAGTCATTGGTCACTAGAGGTCACTTGAGTTCAGGTGTGAGTTGCTGTTGTTCTTAGTTTAATTTGAGGAGAGGTGAGGACGATCTTTGAATCTCTGTGGTATCGATGAAAGGGTAGAACTATAGGTGATCTGAAAGTCCGGCTTGAAATCTGAACGAGAAGGAAATGAAGGGAACAAGAAACTGTAGGCCAGGTTGAGTCACAGCTTTGGCACAGTGTTGTGGTGGGGACTGTGGCAACTGGCCGAGCTTGGCTCAGGAGGATCCCAACACCTCGCTATGACTAAGCCCAGGGTGAGAACAGGCATCATGTAGGAGGTGAGAGCTGAAGTGGAAGAACAAGGAGTACACTGGATAGTTGGGATGAACGAAATGGGAACAGGCATTGGATAGGAAAAGCTCTTGGTTGGAGCTGTGCCAGCGCGAGCCACACTGAGCTGCCCCAAAGCACTGGATGAAGGTCATTACCGGTGGCACCAAGGTGATTGCTGACTCCATCTACAGTGCTAAGGACACAGACAGGTGACTTCAGCCAACAAGGCAGGGGATTGCCTTTTTTGAAAGAAGGAGAACAGTCCCAGCCCAGATAAAAGGCAGTAACTGGGCACTTCTGGTCAGTATAAAACTGGCAGATAGATGATTGGGGGACTTCGTAAAGACGCTACAATTGCCAGAGAACTTTGTTGGAAACCATTCTGATACAAGATGTAGTGCTGAACTCAGACGGAGCAAAATGGGAGGCAATGTTAGAACTTACAGTCCCCTGGAAGGAAAATATGGTGGAGGCCAATGAGAAGAAGTGAGCAAAATATTCAAGGCTATTGGAAAGCACAGTGTGTGCCTACAGAGGTGGGCTGCAAGGAGTTTTAAGCTCAGTCACTGTGTGGAGCCTGCAACCTCCTGGCCATCACAGGGATGCAAAGGAGGAAGGCCAGCAGAACCATCACAGAGTCAACAGAAGAGGCCTCAAAGTGGTTGTGGATCAAGAGAGACGATCTGCGGTCATAAACTATTTGGGCACAAACCAGAAATTGATCAGTCCTGGGTGGGACTCCTGGGTGATGGTGTGTAATGACTTGAAACTCCCAATGACCCCAGCCATCATCATTGACGATGTTTTGAAGTTCATTGTTAAATGTATCTCAAAACTAAGAATGTACACAGCTTGAAGTGGTTTCAAAGCAGCTTAAAATATTTTAGTATGCTTGATGACGAACAGTTTGAATCACTCTAAACCAGTTTATCTGAAATAAAACAAATGGAGCAAACCATCATCCACATTTCAGAGGCTGGAACAAGTCTAAAGTTTGCATTTTATTTTTCTTTATAAACAAAACGAACACTTAATGATTACTTTCCTGTCTGAAGTGCTGATTCACTTCTATTTTTTACAGCCCGACTTGCTTAGTGGATTGGATTGGGCTATATTTATTGTAAGGTGTTATTATCAGGACTCTTAAAATGTGTAGCAAATATAGGCCATGTTACTAACTGTAGGGAAAATTAATTAGTTGTTGCCCCACATTTGCCTGATCATCTGAGGAAGTAAAGTATTTGTTTACCGAGCAGTAAATGCATTCCAGGGCAGTGGTACATTCATCCTTGTGATATATTTCTCGGTGTATGTCGGTGCTGTCCCTGCATTAAATTAGCATAAGGTTATTAATGGTTTTAGGGATCAGGTACATTACTGAGCAGACTGGGTGTCATCAACAACAGTGTAGTTTTCTTTGACTCCAGCCTGTTGTTCATCAGGTCTGTGGTGAGCCTCTCTGTGTCTCAGCTAATTATCTGAGCAGCAAAAGCGTGTTGATGTAGAACCACCTCTCAGTATGACAAATTCATCGTACAGCCATTTCAGAAGGAAAAGGAGAACAAATCATTTCTCCTTAAGTGATTTATAGTACATGTGGCGGTCGGTTAGAATCAGCCTGAAGATCAAAATTACTTTTGCTTCTTTTTCATGTATGGCTAATGAAATTATAGTATTAATCTTCAAGCCTTGAAGTGACAGTTTTTCATAATTGTTTACACACGTTTTCTGGATCTTTGGCCTATTTTGCCAAATCCCTGAACACAAACCCACAAACACAAAATACGAAACTCTACAAATTACTTGCATTCAAAACTGCTATCTTTTTCCAAATTGGTGTTGTGCATCAAAGTGTTACACATGCCATCGTATGAGTAGACGTTTCTACCAACCGGTTACACAGTGATGTGTTTAACAGAAATATTATTAATATCTATTAATATATGAATAGATTTATGCCCTTTGCATTCAAACAGCCCAATCTTTCACCTGGCGTAAAGCAGTACACAATGCAGCGCAAGTATAAATGTACAACCGACACAGGTGTTATTTTCACGCCCAATAGCCACTTTGTGTAAGGCGCAAATGTAATCGCGCTTGTTTGTATTGCAATGGCTGTGTTCATCTAAAAGTGAGGTGTGGTCGGGCATGGCGCTGGTGCATTTCTATTGTGTGGCAGCAGAAAGTGATTGCACCATAAACCAGCAAAAACAACGGCACAATATTCGGATACACCTTTTATAGGCGGGTTCTCGATGTGTGTACACTCTGCTTGTACACACAGGAATGCACATTAGCACCATCGTATTACACGTCAAGTTAAGTCTGGGAGCATGTGCAGGTGTTGGGCATTGCTGCATCCACCATACCACAGAACTGCCTTGGGTCATGGATGGCAACCACCCAGACAGACAACTGATACATTCTCACCTCTCAAAAGTGACCATCCATCTGGCACAGCCAGGTAAAGCATGGACATTCCCTTGGCCTTCTCCAGCCGCTGGGGTGCTCAACACTGAGGCAACTACGTGCTATATCATGCACAGAGAAACGTGCTACATGGCCAAAATGTCGTAGCTGATGTTCCCTCACAATGCAAGTGATAATTCGCTTAACACAAAGTCATTCCAGCGGTACCCAAGGATCCTCCGAAGAGATCGGGTACCAAAGACATCCAGTCATCACCTTAGGTCATTGGTTAGTGTCCAAGTCTCACTACCATACAATAAGAAAGGAAGCACCAGGACCCTAAAGACTTGGGCCTTTGCTTTCCTGTAAAGATCAGCATTACCAGCAACCTCATGACTCCGTGAGCTCTTCCCAGACGTCTCTCGATCTCAGATGAGGACTACAACAAAACATTTTAAATATAAATTCACAGCAAAATAAAAGTACAAACTAATTGAAAAATAAAAACCTTTAATAACTCTGTGGGTTGGCTGACAGGGATCACCAAGACAGGGCTGGCCACGGTGTCCAGGTGCAGCGGTGAATGGCGGTGCTGTCTGTGCCTCGTGGGATATGGAGGACGATGGGTGTTTGGAGAAGGTGTTGCAGGAATGAGGCACTCAAATGCTTGAGGACGAATGCAAATGAGGACTGCTACTCCCATAAATGATCCGGGGGCGGCATGGTGGCTCAGTGGTTAGCACTCTTGCCTCACAGCAAGAAGGTTCGATTCCCACCATGCCCAGTTCCTTTCTATGTGAAGTTTGCATGTTCTCCCCATGTTTGCGTGGGTTCCTCCGGGGGCTACGGTTTCCTCCCACTTCCAAAGACATGCAGGTTAGTTAAACTGGTGACTGTAAACTGACTGTAGGTGAAAGTGCTTATAAAACATCCAGGGAGTTTTTCCTTACCACTGTTGCTATTGTGCTTGCTCAGGGGGTGGGTAAGGTTAGACCTTACCCTTGTGAAGCGCC
>OMMV01204647.1:0-15243 GCA_900302635.1 Chatrabus melanurus
CTTGGCTTTTACAGAAAAACTTGTGTGGCGGCAATATCTTTGAAGGATTCTGCTGTTGATATTAAAGGGAGCTTACGTTGCGCCGTGTTATTCACCCTCTATTGTTTCGCCTGGAGCGATTAACGCGCCATTCAATCGCGCCGGGTTTTTAACAAAGGGACAATACGTATGGACAATCACACGTATGGACACTCTTAATAAAAAAAGACAAGTGTTAACTGCCGTGTGAGGTGTACGGTATGTCGAAATTTTTTGGCGCGATTCCATTGTTCCTGTGTATAAGCCGCACCCCCACTTTTCATCTTTCCAAACGTGAAAAAAAGTGCGCCGCATACACGGAACTTTACGGTATTACAAGAAGCAATCATATTTACCAAGTTAGACCTGAGAAACATGTATGAATGGAAGTCCGCCTTTGACACACCAAGTGGGAATTATGAGTACTTGGTCATGCCCTTTGGTCTTTCCAACATCCCAAAACCCAGTCTTCCAAAACCTTGTGAATGATGTATTACAGGGCATGTTGAATGTTTTCGTCTTTGTATACCAAGATGACATTCTAATCTTTTCAAAGAACAAACTTTAACATGTTAACCATGTTAACCGGAGAACATGTCAAAGTTCTCCGGTGTTCTACTGTGTATAATCAACTGTTCGTAAAAGCTGAAAAATGAGAGTTCAACCAATCTCCTGTTTCCTTTCTAGTGTTTGTGATCTCCCCTGGAAAGGTTGCGATGGATCTGGCCACGGTCAGTGTGGTGGTGGACTGGCCTGCTCCTGAATTGTGTAAACAATTACAACAGTTCCTTGGCAACACTAATTTCTACCGCAGGTTTATTGCTAACTATAGTAATGTTCTTAGACCATTACACAAATTAACATCCTTTAATGCTAAATTTGTCTGGTCTCTCCCCGAACAACAGGCATCAGGAGCTAAAAGCTTGGTTCTTTTCTGCACTGGTTCTGACACTGCCAGATCATCTCTCCAGTTTGTGGTGGAGGTTGGCACCTCAGATGTGGGAGTGGTTGCGATCCTTTCACAGCGCTCCACTGAGGATAACAAGAAGTTATTCTCAGCGGAATGCAGGTACAATGTTGATAACCGGGAGCTCCTTGCTGTCAAACTGGCATGGGAGCAGTGGAGACACTGGTTCAAGCGCGCCAGGCAACCATTCATTGTGTGAGCCGATCACAAGAACCTCCAGTACCTCAAGTCCGCCCACAGACTGAACTCTCAACAAGCCTGGTGGGCCTTATTTTTTACAAGGATCGATTTCACCATTTCCTATCAACCTGGCTCTCATAATTGTAAACCGGCTGCTCTATCCTGTCAATATTCCTCCAGTGGTTCAATTAAAGACATTTCCACTTTTTTGCCCTCTACCTGTGTCTTGGGGGCGGTGTAGTGGGAGGTCGAGCAGCTGGTGAAACAAGCACAGAACACTGTTCAGATTCCTGAGGGTTGCCAACCTCGCTGGCTGTTTGTGCCAGACACACTCTGTTCCCAAGTCCTCCAATGGGGGCATGTTTCAAATCTGGTCCGTCATCCTGGTGTCAACAGAACTCTTAGTTTTATCTGTCAATGTTTTTGGAGGCCAACCTTGGCAAAAGAAGTTTGACAGTTCATTGTGGCGTATTCCATCTGTGCCCAAAGAAAAACTTCCAAAATCCCCCCAGTCAGTCTCCTCCAACCACTCCCGGTTCCGCGTTGTCCCTGGTCCCACATCTTTATCAGTTTTGTTACTGGGGTGTCTCCTTTTAAAGGGAGCACAGTAATTCTCACGGTTGTAGACCGGTTTTCCAAAATGGTACACTTCATTCCTATGAACAAACTGCCCTCCTTTAAGGAGACCGCTGACACATTCATTCAGCACACCTTCCGCCTGCATGGATTCCCCACCAACATTGTTTCAGATTGAGGTTCTCAGTTTGTGTCCAAATTCTGAAGGGAGTTCTGAAGGTAGATTGATGCTTCTCTGAGGGTACCACCCTCAGAGTGTTACAATCAGGAATTGGAGATGGTCTTGAGGTGTTTGCTGTCCAATCAGCCCTCGTTATGGGCAGACCATTTAGTTTGGAACGAGTACGCCCATAATTGCCTCCCAGTCTCCTCCACCGGATTGTCACCATGCTTCTACACATTCGGCTACCAGCCTCCTCTTTTTCCCAAGTTGGAGGAGAAAGTGGTGGTACCCTCTGCTCACTCTTACATCCGTTGTTATCACCTCACATGGCATAGAACCTGGGCAACTTTGCTGCTTCTTCATAGGATTACCAGTTTTTGAGCAACAAACATCCTCCGCTCCTTGTTATGAAGTTGGACAATGGGTATGGCTTCCAACAGGGGACCTGCCATTTCAGGTACCATGCCATAAGTTTGCTTCTCGTTCTCTTGGTCCTTTTCCATTTCTAAGGTTTTAAGTCCTACAGCGGTATATCTGGCACTGCCCAGCTCTCTTCATGTGCACTCTATGTTTCATGTCTCACAGGTGACTCCTGTTAAGTCTAGTTGTCTGTGTCCTCCGGTTTCTGCCCCCCTTCCACCCGGATAGTGAACAGTGTGTCAATCTTCATTATGAAGCTGCTCTTGGCTGTGTACCGTAGGAGTAAGAGGCATCAGTTTTGTTGATTGGGAGGTTTATTGCCCTGATGACCACACTTGGGAGCCAAACAGTAACATTTTGGACAAGTCTCTTATCCGTGACTTTTATCCTGACCACCCTGATATTCCTGGGACTTCCAGTGACGGCCCTTGGTGGGGGTGGGGGTACTGTCATGGCTCACGTCTCTGGCATTTTTGGTAACATTCTTATGTTTCTTCTCCTCATGTTCTATTAGCTCTATTAGTGAATTCTCCTGTGTTTATTATTCCTCGTGCTCTTATTATTAGTATTCTGTGTGCATTTCCAGTGGCTTTACTTCCTGTCAGTTGGGGTTCCGGTTTCATGTGCACTCTGACTTCCTCATAGATTATTTCATGCACTATATAATGTCCACAGCCTATCACTCCAGTACCAGATTTTCTTGCCCTCATGCCTGCTTTCTCGCATTGGTTTCCCGTGTTTGATCCACAGTTGCCGACCTACCCTGCCTCTACTTGTTTTCTGAGTTTTGCCTGCCATTTTCTGATCTGTCAAACTGGTGTGTGTGCTGACTCTCTTCTTGTTTACCTGGATTACTCGCTTGCTGCTTCCCTCACAGACACTGCTTGATGTTGGACTGTCTACATGTGCACTGACTCTTCACCTGTGTCCTTGACCATCCACTCTGTCTGGTTCCACCCAATGACTATATTGTACAGATGTCCGCTGCTGTACATTCTGTCTGCTCCAGTGTCTGCTTGATAGAATAAACTCTGTTTTAACCTACCATTGGCGATCTTCTCTGGTCTGGGGTCTAAGGCTCATTCGTTACACTGACATTAAACATGGTTTGAAATAAAAACACAAATGCTTATAATACTTAATTTTTATGTACAGTGGCCCCCCGTAATAAGGCCACGCCTATTGTCCAGACAAAATGGCCCCTCTCTTGAGGGGGAGGCCAGAGTCTGGCCACTTGTGGGGTTAATGACATAACTACATTGTAGGCACAGATCTGTAAAGGGGTAATACTTAATAAAACTTTACAGACCATCCTCAATGTGTGTGTTTTGTTAATAGTCAATTTTATTTCTATTTTCACTATTATAAATTTCAATCTAGTTTGTTAATTGACTTAAATTTAACACTAAATTTTACATCATACTCATAAAAATGTGAGAAAAAAGTTGTGAGACGTGAGTAATAAAAAGGTTTTTTATTTGTAAACAAGTAGAGGCCGGGCCAAATATGGACTGCGGGGCGCACATTAGTTACCATGATTCAGGCACTGCACAGCGGCCAACAAATTAAGCTTAAGACAAAACCATCAGGGCAGCGGATCATTAAAGTTTGATTCTGTTTTTAAAATGACACTTTGTCTTCAACAATGCAGATTTCTGGTGTGAAACAGGAGTTTTAATGGCACCAACGGTGAGAGAGCATTATATTATTATTTATGTATTATCCAAAACATTGTACTGCTGTCAGCTGTTCTCCCGTTAGATAAAATAATAAAAAATAATAAACCAATTAAAACCATGTGTAATCACTTCCAAAAAACAGTTACTGCACAGAAAAATGTGTGTGAGGAAAAGCCAGCAGTCAAAGGTGCTTTTATTGCACCGAATTGATTGTCATCCAAATTAATTCATACTGCAAGTTCTTCAAATCGCCGAATGACGATCTCGACAGTCTTCAAATGAATGTAAAATTGGCTAATAACTGACCGCCACATCGAGGGCTTTTAAACAGATTTAATGATGCCACAGCGGACGTTTCCATACATTTTGATGCGTCATTGACGCGTGTCGCGGCCCTAACAAAAACCCTGCTTCCGTGATTTTGCCGGTTGGCAAGTCACAACGCCTCGTGAGGTGGACAAGAACTATCGATGTCAACAGGAAGTGACCTTTTGAGAGGGGAAAAAATTATGATTTTGCTTGAATTTGGGTGGTCGCTGTCCTTGTTGGAGGGGTGGCCGTTAGTGAGGCGTAGTTTTAATTGAAAATCTGTTCTTGCCAGAAAAAGTGGCTACAAAATGCAGGTGGCCGTTGGTGAGGGGGGCCGTTAGAGAGGGGGACCACTCTATAACAACCCATGCTTTGACACAACAAGTCCATTACAAACACTAATCAAACACAGAACACCAAAAGAAAGCTCACATCTGTGCCGAAGTGCACAGGGTGCATGGCAGCCAAACAGTTTTTCACTTACCTTAAAGCTTCCTACAGGCGAGGGGTCTTAGTACTTCAATTCATACAGGAATTTGTGTGTGAGGTCCATGTCAAATTGACAGTGCTTTACATGCATGGCTCATGCACAGTGAGAACACTCTTCACACAAAATGCCTGCAATACATTCCTATACTGTCAAGAACAGACATAATGCCAGCATTATGTCTGTTCTGCCTTCTGATTCCACATGTGCATGCAAATCTGTTTCTTGGGCAGAAAATCACTCATTTCTGTGTTAGTCTTCTGAATATCAATGCACCAGGTTCCAGCACATCTTGGCTGTTACAGGGATTGCAAGATGACAATCTGACTGGTTGATTTTGGTAGGACAACAAAATGCCTCTGAATAGTGTGGCCATGTTAAACAGCCCCTTTGCGCCCAGCGCCTTGTGCTGATATTTCCCTCCAGTTAAAAAGAAATGTGCGGTCAGATATGGATTTGTACCCTCTGCACCTCTGTTTCAGTCCCTGAAACTGGATGGCGTTGTGCTGTTTGTTCAACATGTCATCCTGTTTTAAGTTTATTTTATGTCCCTGAAATAGGTCCGTGCAGTACCTAGCCCACAAAGTTTTTCTACCTTATTCTTATTTAAAAGAATAAGCCAATGAAATGCACAGTACTTAACTCTTGCTGGGATGTGCACAGGTAAAAGACAAATTGAATTTTGGATTGTTTGCACTTAAACTTAATTCCTTTCACTACATAACTTATAACTTACCTCTCCCTGCTCCGCCCACTGCTAATTAAGTGAGGTATGCGCAGCAAATCAAGCTACGAAACACCAGACTTGACTAGTGGTTGCAGGAGCAGGTTTGGTGACCCCTGCTTTAGATTTGATTTCTTTCCTGTTGTCTAGGAAATGCATTTTTGTCATTGTTTTATCTCATAATTCTGTTTACGTGACAAAACATCACAAACACAACTGACAGGATCACTGCTATCTTGACCACCCTGTTTATAAGATCATACTAATGAGACTACCAATGTCAGCCTGTTTCCAAGCCTCAGCTACTATGCAGTGTTCCATATTTATGTAAAATAATTCCTAAGTGTGACAATAACCAGGTTTGGGAAAGAGGCACTCTTCCTTTGTCAGTTAATGTTAACTTGACATGTTAAAATGTCAATTCATTTTAATCTGGGGTACACAGGAAGCACTACCGGGAGTACCTGGTTAGCCTGATCAACAGCCACTCCATTGACCCAGCGCCCCTGTTCAGTACCAATGAGCTGGTTCTGGCCTGCAGGAGGTATAAAGTGGACGACACACAGCAGGATGGAGAGGACGGCTTCACCTACTGCAGCAGACTGCTCGAGGTTTGTGTTCCATTAAATCAGCGCCAAATCACTCAGGAAATCAGACGATATTTGATTATTTAAAAAAGCATGAAAGGCATCAGAGGGGCCATGCATGCCCTGCAACACACACATAATAAATATGTTTTTCAGACAACAGTGACATTGTTTCATGACCTTTTATACCATTCAATTACAAATCACCTTAATATCACTTCTCTAACCCTATTGGTTGTGGAGATATCCTGGAAAATGTGTTTTTTCAGACTATATTTTTGACAACTTTGACCTTGACCTTTGATCGATCTGCTCCAAAAGTTTATCAACTGGAGCCACTCGCTCAAGGAATATTCCTACCAAGTTTGGTGAAAATCTGCTCACTAAAGAAACTGAGTTATTTTGTACACAGTCACATATGAGCGATTACAATACCCTGAGCTACTGCTGGCATGCAGGGTAATAATTACTGTATATGAAATAAAAATAACACAAAACAGATGAACTGACAGACAAGTCAGGAATCATGTAATAAAGACATCTGGCCACATAAGAGAAGACATGAGTCCGCAAGTTTCACTGAGGGTGCTTTCACACCTATGCCGTTTGGCCCCTTCCTGTAGGACCATGGTCTCTTTCCTCAGGTAGTTTGGTTTGTTTGGGAAGGTGTAAGGTTTTACTACTTTGTTTATTGTGTTGTTTAGTTTTTGTGATGTGACAGTGATGTCGCTCTGTGGTCTCTCTGCAGAAATTAATGAATGAAGTTCCACTTGGTGAGAAGGTCCCACGTAAGAAATGATTGCTTCACACCCTGCTTGCTGAAGATGAACCGTTTGAGCCCAGCTCAAAGTAACATGGCAGTTATTTTACCGTTTGTTTGGCTTTGGATCCTCACACGTTACGTTGTGTTGCACATTTCCTCACTACATCTGGAGATCAGGAAGAAGGAAGAATTACTGATTTACTTTGGCCTCTCCAGTGACAGGCCAAGGTCTGACATGAAAACGTGACACAAGTTCAAGCGTCAACATCCACCAGATCAAGTTTGATCACCGACCCTGGGATCCATGGTTGGCAATCATAGATCGGTCTTGTCCGGTCCATCTTGTTCTATTGATACTTTGTCTCCTAAAATGAATGATCAATACAAGCCTCTCCAAAAGTATTGGAATAGCAAAGACAATTCATTTGTTTTTGCTGCACACAAAAGACATCTGGGGTTGAGATAAAAAGATGAATATGAGAAGACAGTTTAGAATTTCAGGGTTTTTTTTGCTGATAGTTGCATCTAAATGATTTAAACAACAGTGCATCACACTTTTTGTATTGGACCACCTTTTTTTTTTGTTTATTTGTTTTTGGGATGGGGGTATGACAAAAAATATTGGAATATCTGACAGTTGTTTCTTGTGAGCCAGGCGTGTCCTGTCAGAGAGCCTGTTTAACATTGAATAGCTCTGAACGTTTACTGGTGGTTTTATCCTTGGTCTCACCTGTGAAGCCTGCAGGTGTTCTTAAAAAGAGATAAGCTAACATGAAGACCAGAGAGCTGTCTATAGGGAAAAAATGAACCATTTCAAGGATGAGAAAAGACAGAAAATCAATCAGTAGCATTGCACAAACAATGCCAATACAAAAATATGGACTTTCCTGAAAAATAAACCACTGGTGTACTGAGCAATGGACAACAGGTCGACCAAAGAAACAACCAATTCTGATGACAGATATATCATGAGAGCTTTCAAGGAAACCCCCAAATAATAGTCAGTGACATCAGGATCAATTTTACAATTCCATATTCAAAGACTTCAAGAGTAGAAATATAGAATCATGACTCAAGATACAAACCACTTAGCAGTTGTCATTGAAACACATCTCCTGCAGTGATCTCACCCCCAACTGGCTGGTGTGGAGGTCTTACCCCTGCAGACCACCCTGAGTGAGGTTTGTGATTCTTGCTCATTTCCCTTTTGTGGAACTGATAAATTTAGCGTTATACATATATATTTAAATTGAGTTAAACAGGATAACATTAGCGTGATTATAACATGTAATTTATGTTGGATTTTCAAACTAAAACTGCTTCAAAGTAATGTGATATTCAATCAGTGACTGAAAACTGCACACGACTCCTACTACAGGTCTGTACCACTTGTAAATTTTGTTCCTACCTACAAAAAAACAAAATACAGAAAACTGATGAATGCAGGAAGTTCTCTTGAATCACTCATATGAGCCATTGATGGATGAACTTAGTACGAGTGGTTTTTGTATGAGGCCCAATGATCCAAAACACACTGCCGACTCAACAAAGGACATCATCAGGGACTAAAAATAGAAGATTCTAGACTGGTCATGTCAATCATCAGACCTTAACTCAATTCAGCATGCATTTCACCTCCTGAAGGATAGTAGAGATGGGAATTGATGTGATTTTATCGATATCAGTGCCATTATTGATTCTGCTTTTATTGTGGCCACACTATTTATTAAATTTTTTTTATTTTATTTTATTTTTTTGTCGATTGCCTTTATCGATTCCTGATCAGTTTTCTATGTGGAAAAATGTAAGCCTACACAGGTTTTCAACATTGATGCAGCTCTTTTCCTTGTTGCCAACTGCAGAGTTTGATGTCATGATGCCAGACGTGATGTCATGCCGTGTACGTTTTTGCAGCACACAAGTGTCAGAATAACATGGCAGCATTAATAAGAGGAACTGATAATGTCTGAGGCATACAATTCCAACTGATTGAAAAATTTGGAACTGGTTCTCGATTCCTATCCCTAGAAGGACAGAATTGAAAGCCTTGGCCATGAGCGAAGCACTATGCTGGGCAGAGGAGCTCTTGACTAACCTTTTCTATATACTCTTAAAGTAAGCAGTTTTTGGCATGAAACCCCTTATACAGAAAAAATTTAACTTTGGGGAATGATAACACCATTAATATAACTAAAAACATACAGACAAATGCCCCTTCTGCCAAGTGGGCTAACAATTCTGTGCATTGCTGGTCCGCCAATAACTATGGCCTCTGCAGAATCCACAGAAGAGGAAAGTTTTGCAACAAGACGACAACATCTGTGTGACCGATTTGGCAGAGGCGCTAACTAAACACTGAATTCCATTCAGTCCAAGAATCACTGGGATGGCTTCAAAACTCCATGAAAGAACTCGGAGACAGCAAAGACCTTTAAGAATCACTGGCAGGGGAACTTTCCAATCAAACAGACAGAAGCCGAAAAGGTGACTTAAACCCCTGCAAACAAGAAACAATACTTTCCCAGACCACATTGAAGGCTTGGGAAATCGGTCACAGATGACAAGCATAAGAATTGTGAACATGCCAGAGAACAGCAAGAATGGGAAAAATATGGTCAAGTTTGTGCATTTAATGGAGGCTGTTCAATAAGCTGCTCAAATTGGAATGAGCACACTGCTCCTTTAATCCACAACTGGAAGAGGGACGACTTCACTGGCCTTTGGTTGTTTGCTTTCATTGGTTCCAGGAGAAAAACAAACAGGCAACATGACATAAAATACAGTGGACACAGTCAGAGGATTTCTGCGAGTTTGGCTAAGAAACAGGCTGCATTCAAAAACATGAAGCAGCTACTTTTCCAGAGAGGAGTAAACTTCCAGCTGCTCCACCCAGTTTGACAATGGATCTTCTTCTTTTTTTTTGAAGAGCAGTCGCTCGTATTCAGCACGCCTGAAGAGGCCCAACAGCTTTATGAACAGTGGTTTGTCGTTCCTGAAGATAACATGCCACTGTGAGCAGACCAGACGAGCTAGAACAACACGGGCACAAGCTAGGTATAGAACCTGTTCCTTTATAAGAACGCTGTTATGTGTCAGTGTTGTCAAATCGTCAGTTTAGGTTATGATTATAGACCTGTCTGTTGCAGTTAACAAACTACTGTAAAAGTAGTTTGTTGTGGTCAATAAATTGCTCACTTGTTATATATGGAAATGTGAAATTAATGATGGACTATCAGGACTCTGGTCCTGATAGAAGGATGTGACCTGGTTCAAAAGACAGACCTAAAGAAACCTTCTGTTCTAAGCAGCTACCCATCTGCATCTTGTTGTTGGGATTTTTTTTCTTTTCTTTGTTCCCTCTCTCTTCTTCCAGCTTACAAACTCTGCACCACCTGCAGATGCAAGAAAACCATACAGGGAGCTGGCCAGTGGGACAGTCCTTACCTGAGGCAATGTGTGTTTTTTGACATGGTTGTGGTGCAGATAACAGCTGACTGGAGGGTTTGACACAGAGGGCACCACACAATCTGGTGATGAGTGAGTGCTGAAGAGCCTTTATGCTACAGAGAGACTGCAGGTGATTAGCAACAGGTGAGACTGACTACGAGGAAGGAAACTGCAGACCAGGGAGAGTGACGGGGCAAATGATTGCTGTCTTCAAGTGACAGCACTCAGTGTCCCACTAGGTTAGTCAGGATGGTGGAAGTTGGAGCTCAACCAACAAAAACAGAAGGACAATATGGGGCTCTTCTTCTACCCTGTGCAAAGGGCCACACAATACATTGCCAGTGTCATTGCTACTTTTGAACCGATGCAGTTGTCTTTTTCACACCCAGCACCCATGTCCCTTTGATACCAAATTTATTTGTGCTCATCTGTGCACTCATTGGCATATTCATTTCTAAAATAGAGATGTGATCAAGCACAAAGCCTATAATCTGTAAAAAGAAAACGTTTGACCACGTAAAAGCAGGTCCAGCACAGTTGACTGTGGCATTTTAAGAATGTAGCACTCAGAGACGTCTTAAGGCCCAGTCACACCAGGGGTTACGACCACGCTGCCAGAAAAGGTGGGTTTTGGTGATGTGTCGCAGGGTGAAAATCAATCGCAGAGCGTATTTTGAACATGTACAAAATACGCTCTGCGATTCTAAAATGCGGCGACTGGTTTTAAAGAAGTGTGTCACAGTGGTACCACAGCGGGCCACAGAGGTGTGCATGTCGGCATACACAAAACGTGCACCACATGCACACGGCAGTGGCACGCACATTTTGCCATGTGGCATTCAGGTGAGAGGAGGAGATGTCCAAGGTGCTGACCTGTGCAGCCGGCTCCAGAACACATGAATATACACCATGTCACCCAAAAGCAGCACGAACAAGAAGGGGAAAAAGAGAAGACATGCCAGAAGCTACAGAACAACCCCAAGCTGTTGATGGAGGAGAAATTTTACAGGAGGAAGGTGGGGAAGACGTTTCTGATGTCAGACAGTCCTGCCACAGTCTGAAAAAAGGAAGACAAGTCTTATAAATTTGTCCCACATACCCACAACCGTCCCACAACAATGGTGCCACCATCATGCATATGTTGTGTGATTGTGTCTTTCCGACCATCACAAAAGAGTCATATATGTGACTGCAGCTTTTTTTTTTTTTTTGCCAAAATATCAGCCACCGTATTCTTGAGGGGGCTCTGACGGAGACTGTCACCGACTGTCCCAAATCACAGACAGTCCTATCTCTGTGGAACTGGGGCTTACCATAAACAGGTTCCCCAAACACTGCACAGCAAATAGAGCTTAATTGGAACATGTATGACAAAAATAATCACAAAATAAAAGTAACTAATGGAAAAAAGGCACTTTCTTTACACTTTTTTTGCAGCCTATTTTTAGGCTGCCTTTCTTGCTCCCCACAGCTGGAGCTGTGTGGAGATCATTAGACTTTAGACATGGTTTAAAACGACAACATGTCTTCTGAAAATACATCATTAAGATACATAACAACCCGTGCTTTAATACAAAACTCATTACAAACACTCCAACTTTTTAAAAGACAAAGTTCACTCCAGGTAGAGCGCAGCAGTGCAGGTGATGGGTGTTGGCACGCCCATTCCATTTGCATGTAAAGTGTGTCTCAAAGTGCAGTTGACTGCACCTCATATGCATGATGCTGGTGGTCAGTGGATACTCTTCACACAGCGGTGGAACAGGGGCTAAAGGAAGTAGTATTCACAACTGTCACAGCAAGTTTAAGGGTTATGTCTCTGTTGCCACATGCACCCTGTCTGCACAGATCCGTTTACTTTCCAGAAATCCTCTCCACGCCTTTCACTTGTATCTGTTTGATACCACTGCACTGTGCACCGTGCACACTCTTGTTTAACACTTTCAATACTGGGCTTTTGGGATGCTTATGTCCCAACAGGATACATGGGACACGTGTCCCGTTAGTACTGAAAGGGTTAAAGGGAATGATAGGTCTGATTGGTTGATGTTTTTAAAACACCCATGACATACCCTTGAACAACGTGGAGCATTAATCCAGCCCCTTTGGACCAGAGCTCAGGTTTGTGCTCAGAATGTGTCCCCTCTAGATAGCAATGTGCATTTGGACACACCCCAAATGGATTTGCACCATGCGTTTAAGACTGTGTGCTACAGAACATCAAAACAGCACCCTAGTTCTTCATCCACACTCTCAAAGGAAACATTGCATCTGTTGTGCTGTTTCCTGGCATGAAACCATATTGCTGCTCGCAGATCTTCACCTCTTTTCTAAGCTGAGCTTCCACAGCTCTTTATGCCTCTGCAGCTCTGCACACCTCTGTGATTCTTAAAAATTGGCAACACTCCTCCACTCTTTTCCGCTCCTCAGGCATCCTCTCACTTTTCAAGATTTTATTAAACAATCTGGTTAAAAACTCCACTGCCGTCACTCCTAAACATTTCCATGCCTCCACTGGCTTATCGTCTGGACCAACTGCCTTTATGCCCTTTTCTTAGCCTTTGTACTTCTCTTTTCACCTTACGCCACATCTCCTTGTACTCCTGTCTACTTTCATTATCTCTCCAACTATCTCAATTCTTTTTCGCTGACCTCTTTGTCATTAAACTTTCCTGTACTTCCTTATTCCACCACCAAGTGTCCTTGTCTTCCTTCCTATGTCCAGGTGTCCATTTCTATTCCTTTATTTAACCAGGTTTAAAATGTCAAACCCAGTACCTTCCTGGCTGACTCCCTCACTGCTTCTGCAGTAGTTGTCTAGCATTATTTCACCTCAACAGTCTTCCTCCTCAATTTCCACCATTTGACCCTTGGTTCGGCTCTCACTCTCTTCCTCTTCTTTGCCTCCAAAGTCATCCTACAAATCACCATCCAATACCGTTGAGCTACACTCTCCACTGCCACCACCTTACAAACTCCTATTTCTTTCAGGTTGCATCTCCAACATAGGACACAGTCCACCTGTGTGCACCTTCACCCTGTGCTCCTCGTATTCACCGCAGCCATTTCCATTCTTTTTGCAAAATTCACCACCATCTACTCCAGTCACCACCCTTTCTTCCTTGGGTACACTCTCTATGGCAGGGGTCACTAACCTTGCTCCTGGAGGTCATCTGCCCTGCATGTTTTCCAACTCTTCCGCCCCTGCTAATGAACCAAGTCAGATGTGCTCAGCCAGTCAAAACCTAGGTGTTATGATCGGACTCCACCCATCATCTGTCCACTGTTTTTTGTTTGTTTGTTTTAGCAGCCACGCAGTTTGTCCCTCACACCATCGTATTTTTAGATCCAAGTGGTTTCTCTTCCACATTTCTCCCGGTTGGTGTTGAATCTTTCAGCAGAGAGCACACCCTTATGGGTTTTCTGTCTTGCAGCTACCTGACACTAGCAAACGCCAGACTTGGCATCAGCTGTGTTTGCAGCAGACAGACATGGAAAACATGCAGGCCAGGTGATCTCCAGTAGTGGGGTTGGTGACCCCTGCTCTACCACCTCATTTAACTCACTTCAGAAAACTTCTTTCTCCTCTATCTCACAACCCACTTGTGGGGCATATGCACTGATGACATTCATCACCAACCCTTCAGTTTCCAGCTTCACACTCATGCCACTTTTAACACACTCTTAATATACTCTTCCTTCAAGATTACCATGAAGCAAGTTCTCCTCCCATCCACACCATTATAATAATTTGAACCCACCTCCTATGCTCCTGGCCTTACTTACCTTCCACTTGGTTTCTTGTACACACGGTATATCTACCTTTCTCCTCTCCATCATATCAGCCAACTCTCACTTTACCAGTCATACTGGCAATATTCAAAGTGCCAACACTCACTTCCACACTTCTAACTTTCCTCATCTCCACCTGTCTCCGGACACGCTCTCTGCTTTTTCTTCTTCTTCTCCGCCCAGCAGTAGCACAGTTTCCACCGACACCGGGCTGGACAACAGCACTGGTGACGGTTGTTGTTCACCCGGGCCTCGACCGATCCGGTATGGAAATTTGATTTGTGACCTGCATGTTTGGTTTGGCAAAATGTACGCTGAATGTCCTCCGTGGTGCAACCCTCCTCATTTATCCGAACTTGGGACCAGCGCTCACAATACGCTGATTGTGCACTCAATGTGGCTGAGTTCAATGTTTTACTTTGACGAAGGGTGTTCAAAAAATGAACTTGTCTTTTAAGTATTATATACTTTCATATTTCCTTTTTAAATATTTTTGCTGGGTGGTCTGATACAGATGGTTCTATGTTGTTTAACACATCTAGTTGTGAATACGGGGA
Source organism: Chatrabus melanurus (assembly GCA_900302635.1). NCBI lineage: Eukaryota > Metazoa > Chordata > Actinopteri > Batrachoidiformes > Batrachoididae > Chatrabus > Chatrabus melanurus. The sequence continues at coordinate 14,670 of OMMV01204647.1, forward strand.
AATAAAAGCAAAGTATTTTCTGATAGTCTTTGATCTCAAACACAAACATCACGTTGTTTGTTCTCCACATGGCCAACTGGTAAAACTGATGAGTGAATTATCTCCCTGTGAGGTCAACCACAAATGATGTTTGGTAATGTGTGTCTTTGTCTTAGGCCCTGTTTACACGACAACGCTCGCGGGTGAAAACGACAAAATATTTTATCGGATGTGCCTTTCGTTTAGACAGCGACGGCGTTTTTGGGGCTTAAAAACGCAAAAAAGTGAAACCACCCTCCAGAGTGGAAATCTTAAAAACGCTCCACCGTCGCGTTCCCGTCTAAAGGGTAAAAAACGCAAAAGTCTGCTCCAATCTGCTCACGTCCCGTACGCGTTTACGTCACAGGCATGCGCAAGTACAGGAAAATAACGAATATGTCGGATTATTTCCATCCGTCGGATGTTTGTGGCTTTATACTGTAACGTTGTTTGGAGCAATAACTCCACCTCCTCGTCTGTCCAGACAAAATGGTCAGTTTTTGTTCGCTTCTTAGCCATGTTTTGGTTTTCCATTTCGCACTACTAGGGAGAGAAG